>JAALXI010000093.1:0-171412 GCA_012977755.1 Fusarium nurragi | reverse complement strand
CATCCGGGGTTCGGGGGCCGGGGGATAAGCCGGATACTCTTGGGTTCAAGACCGAAGTAGCCAAGATAAGAAAGGTAGAGGGCCGCATGCACTCACGATTTCATATGCTTAGTAGACATTCATCGTGTTAGGAACAAGTTAGTTGATGAAGACTGCTCGCAAGTGACTGATCGCCGGAGCTTACGTCATCAGGAGCTTGCCTCAATGCGACAGCTCAGCACGAGCACCCCCCCATCGAGACACAGCCATGACCAGTTGGCTAGGCACTCAGTAGTTTCATCTATTGACAACCAAATAGAGTTCCAATTGACGCCTTGTTTTCTCGTTTTCTCTCTGTCTTTCTTTCATCCGCGAGAATAAGCAGCTGTGCCGTTTGCCAAGTCATTGTTTGCCTCCTCCAAAGCCTATCGTTATTCAATCTCCGAAACGCTCGTTCCTCGTCCCTCGCACCATGCGCCATCAACAGTAACTCGCCCACTACCGTGTAACACCCATTTTAGATACAACGGGCACACCCTCCTAAAAATGGCTTCTGATATGTCCTCTCTGCCCCCCGCGAGCGACCATCGCTACTCGGACGATTCCATTTCCTCGGCTTCCACTATGAGTCTCGTTTTTGAGAGGATACAAGAGAAGACAGAGATGGACTCTCTCAAAGATAACAACGATCCTCGGGCTCTCGACGACGATGGTCCGCTCAAGGAAGAGGATGACCTAGAGACGGGTCCTTTCCTCGGTCCTGGAGCTGTGCTACATCGCGAGCCTATGGACAAGGGATTGCGCCGTATTCTCATCATCGTCGGCGCCCTCTTTGTCGCTGGCTGGCTTGCCGGCCTCGGCATCTTCCTATACTCCGGTTCATACCACCACGAGAGCGACACCGAACACGATCCCGATGCTGCGACGCGAGGCTCAGGAAAAGCCGTCACCATGGACCAGCTCTTTGACGGCACCTGGCGAGCCAAGACACACAGCATCAGCTGGATCGCTGGGCCTGAGGGAGAGGATGGTCTGTTGCTCGAGGTTGGGGCCAGCGAGAAGCCATACATCGTTGTAGAAGACATTCGCGACGATAAGAAGGAGACCAGGGCACCGATTGATAAGGACAAAGCCTCTAAGTCGCGTACATTGATGAAGGATAACTTCTTTGTCTACGGAGGAAACCAATATTCCCCAGACTGGAACGAACCCAGCCCCGACTTGAAAAAGGTCCTGCTCGGTGTCAGTAAAAAGAAGAACTGGCGTCACTCTTTCAGCGCTATCTACTTTATCCTTGACGTCGAGAAGCAAAAAGTTGAACCGCTCGTCCCTGGCAAGCCTGACGCGCGTATCCAGCTTGCCACATGGAGCCCCAAGAGCGATGCCGTGTCCTACACCCAAGACAACAATTTATACATCAGGCGTTTGGACGATAAGAAGAATGTCGTTCAAATTACCAAAGATGGTGGCCCAGAATACTTCTACGGTGTTCCTGACTGGGTATACGAAGAAGAGGTCTTTGGCGGCCGTAGCGCTACATGGTGGTCTGAAGACGGCAAGTATTTGGCCTTCCTTCGCACCAACGAGACAGGTGTTCCCGAGTTTCCCGTTCAGTTCTTCATCAAGCGCCCCAGCGGTACAGACCCTGAGAAGGGCGAGGAAGCGTATCCTGAGGTGGAGCAGATCAAGTACCCCAAGGCGGGCGCTCACAACCCAGTCGTGGACCTGCTATTCTACGACGTGACAAAGAAGGACGTCTTTTCCGTTGATAACGATGGCGCCTTCGCGGACGATGATCGTATTATCAACAATCTCCTGTGGACTGGAGATAAGGCTCTAGTCAAGGAGACCAACCGTGTCAGCGACATTCTCAAGGTGGTCCTGGTCGATGTTGGTTCTCGTAAGGGCAAGACTGTCAACACCATCGACGTTGATAAGATTGACGGCGGCTGGTTTGAGATCTCGCACAATACAAAGTACATCCCTGCCGATCCTGAGAATGGCCGTGACCATGATGGATACGTTGACTCTTATCTGCACGAGGGCTACGATCACCTGGCTTACTTCACGCCTCTTGACAACCCCGAGCCTATCATGCTCACCAAGGGCGAATGGGAGATTGACGATGCTCCCTCTGCGATTGATCTCGCAAACAACCTAGTGTACTTCATCGCCACCAAGGAATCGTCAATTCAGCGTCACGTCTACTCTGTCAAGCTCGACGGTAGTTCTCTTGAAGCTCTGACCGATACGAAAACCGAGGCTTACTACGATGCTTCTTTCTCCAAGGGGGCTGGCTTTGTTCTCTTGTCCTACCGCGGGCCCAAGGTTCCTACTCAGAAAGTCATCTCTACGCCTTCAAGTGTCTTTACCTACGAACATGTCATCGAAGACAACGCTGAGCTCGCGGAGCGCGCTCGTCGCCATGAGCTTCCCGTCAACAAATACGGTACCCTCGATCTTGGCGACGGCGTTGAAGTAAACTACGTAGAGCGACGCCCACCTCACTTCGACCCCAAGAAGAAATACCCTATCCTCTTCCAACAATACTCCGGCCCAGGTTCTCAGTCCGTTACCAAGAGATTCGCAGTAGACTTTCAAGCTTACGTCGCCTCGGGACTTGGCTACCTGGTCGTCACCGTCGATCCTCGAGGCACAGGCTTTCTCGGCCGCAAGCACCGTGTTGTGGTCCGCTCGCAGCTCGGCGTCCTTGAGTCGCAAGACCACATCGCCGCTGCCAAAAACTTCGCCTCCCGCCCCTACGTCGATGCCGAGCGCCTCGCCATCTGGGGCTGGTCCTATGGCGGTTTTACTACTCTCAAGACACTTGAGCAAGACGCTGGCCGCACCTTCAGCTATGGTATGGCCGTTGCCCCTGTAACCGACTGGCGCTTCTACGACAGCATCTACACAGAGCGCTATATGCGCACGCCACAGGAGAACGCTGACGGCTACGACCTGTCCATGATCTCCAACGCCACAGCCCTCGGCGGTAACAAGCGTTTCCTTCTTATGCACGGTGTCTCCGATGACAATGTCCACTTCCAGAACTCGCTCACACTTCTTGACGAGCTCGACCTTGCCGGTGTGGAGAACTATGATGTTCATGTTTTCCCTGATAGCGATCATAGCATCTACTTCCATAATGGAAACCGCATTGTTTACGATAGTAAGTTACTTCCCGTATAACAAAGCATACTCAGGCTGACATTTACCTCTCCAGAACTTCGAAACTGGCTTATCAACGCCTTCAATGGCGAGTGGCTCAAGGTCTCCGACCCCAAACCACATAAAGATGGTGTCGAGAAGGAGAAGCGACAGATCGATGAGGCATCTTCAGTCTAGAAGTAGCATTCTGTAGTGTGGGTCTTATAATGGACTCTTTTGGATAGGATTATGGTAGATTACTTGAGCAATACAACCATGGCGAGTCACAGCGTTACGTCAAACATGAAATAACAAAGACAAATCAATGTACTATCATACAACATACAGCAGCCCAGGTCCAAGAGACCGGCTGCGAAATTTAGTATCAAAACTTCATCCTCAAGTCTACCACGATGTCCTTGAGTGTCAATCGCTCTGAAATCCTCCCTCAAACGCCCCCATGCGCATCTCGCAGGAGAATCAAACTATGATTACAGGATTTTGTATCCACGCCATTAGACTATCCTTTTTTGGCAACCGCTATCAAGGATATATCTAGGTCTAATAAATCCTTCTGTCGGTATTGATGCTGATTATGGGCTGCTAATCCTGGCATGTAGTAGGTGGGAACGCAGCACTACATCGGTATCGGTACCTGCCTCTAGAAACCGTAGCCGGTGGGCTGCGGTGCGAAGCCATTTGCTTGGCCATATGGTGCAGGTGATGGAGCAGAGCCCATGCCGCCAGGACCAGCTGTGATCATGAGTCTAGAAGCACCGAGGATGGGTGTGTTGTCGTCGGTCTTCTCCTTCTCCTGTTCCTTGGCCTTGCGAGCCTCGTTGTCTGCCTTCAAAGCAGCGAGGTCCTTGGTTTGCTGAGCGAGCATGTTGATCATGTAAGGCATGGAGAAGTCCATGAGGCCATGGCGCCACGAAAGCTCCAAAACAAGGTCAGGACGGATAAGCTCGTAACAGGCATAGAGCATGCCGGTATAACACTCGCGGTGACCAATATCGACGAACTATTATTGTTAGTTTGGCTTGATTCAGATTATTGAGTGGATAACTTACATATTGAACAAGATCGCTAACAATGTCGATCTTAGCAGAGAGGGCAGCGGTCTCGATAGCGTCCTTGTAAAGCTTATCCTGCTTAGACAAGGCGATTGACTTCTCCCATCGCTTGTTCTTGCGGTAGATAGAGGCAGCGATCTGGCGGAAGAAGATGAGATCATGCTTCTCCAGACGCTTGGCCAGCTCGGTAGCATCATAGTTGTCGTAGTTTTGAACTGAGTCACGAAGGGTCTTGTAGTCTTCCTCCTCAATAAGCAGGTCGTTGACAGCCTCGTTCACAACACGCTTGTTCTGGGATTGCACGTTAAGCAGGAAAGGCTTGATAAGAGGAAGCTCATCGTTCTTCTGGAACATCTTGACAACGCGGTTGACGTCAATGCGAGGAGTAAGAGTCGCGAGAAGATCAGTCAGTAGAGAAGGATGCTGCTCAACGTAGAACTTGATAGCACGGTAGTAGATTTCCAGGTTAGCGACCTTGACAACGATCTCCTTGAACTGTTGGTGGTCCCAGGAGTTCTCAGGTCGCTCGATGACCGCAAGAGCGGCGTTGTCAAATTCGTCATAGTGGTAGTAACAGAAGACAAGCTCCGGCCAGAGGTTGGCCTCTTCGCATGCCTTGATCATCTTGGGGAGGTTCATGCGAGACCAGAAGATCTTAATGTGCTCCATGAGACGGTCAGGATGGTACTTGGAAAGAGCAATACCAAGCTCGGTGAACATTCCCATGTGAGCACGTTCAAGGCCAAGACCCTGCTCCAAAAGGCTGATGAGCTCGTCGAAGTAACCGTTACGCTCGTACTCCTTAACCAAGGTCTGGAGTTGCTCGGCGTCAACAATCAAGTTGAGACCGCAAATCTGAGCAAGTCGGAATTCCTTCTTCTCTACACAAGCCTCGTGCACCTGCTTCCACACCTTGATGTTGTTGGCCTTGCGGGCGCATTCAACAGCGGCTTGGTAGTCGCTCAGGTGGACAAGAGTAGTGGCCAGCTTAGCCCAGTTGGAGATGCTGGTGTAGAAAATCTTGGAGGCCTCGTACAAGCCTTCCTCGTACGCCTTGTCACCAGACTCCTCGATGTTGGCAACGTTGGTAGCGCGAAGGAAGTCCTCAAGTTCGGAAAGCTGATCCAGACGAGCATAAGAGAAGGCAAGAGCTGTGTCGATGGCAGGCTCGCGGAGAGTCTTGCGGGTCATGCGCAGGTACTTAACAAGATCCTCGTTCTTGCCGGCATGCGTAGCAACTTCGATAACCTCCAGGTAGTTTCTGGGGTCCTCGGCCTTGATGTAGGACTCAATGGCGTCAGAAACACGCAGGCCATCGAGCTGAGCCTTGGCAACCTTACTCCAGACCTCGGGCAAGTCAACTTCCTCTGCGTAGGCCTGGGCACGGTCGATGCTGACCACATGTTCAACCAAAACGTCAACAGCAGCAGACTTGTTGTCGGCCTTCTTGTAAATCTCGAAAGCTTCCTCAAAAAGACCAACCTCGATACATGCAGTAGCGATTTCGTCAGCATTGTAGTTATCGAGCTTGTGGATGTAGTCCATCACACGACCCTTATCAGCCTTAGCAGCGGTGAACATGAGCAGGTTCTGAAGGTTCTGGTTGTCGCTGAAAGGTGAGGGCTCGAGAACAATCTTCTCAAGAAGCTCAATAAGTTCAAGAGGAAGATCGTTCTCCAGGAAAGCAGCGACTGCTACAGAGACCTTGGCGGGGTCACTAGCCTCAGGGACAGCAGTAGCAGTGACCTGGTCGACGACAGATCGTCGGTGGATGTTGTTCTCGCTCAGCACAAATCCCCACAGTTCGTTATCAGATCGCTCCAAGAGGTATCGAGCCTGGGCGCGGTACATGGAGTTCTCATTAGTGATATTAACGAGCTCCAAGTCATTCTGACCCTTGGAGTAGGCAATGTAGGCCAAATTGGGGTCTCGCTTCTCACAGTACTTTCCGACAGTGAGAGTATCGTACTGGTCGTTCTCCTTAAGAAACTTCTCTGGGTTGTTGTTCGAGTCGATGTAGATCTTGGCCAGAGCATTGTAAACACCCTGCTGTTGGTTACCAGCCTGGAGAGTAGCCTCAAGAAAGGGCAAGAGAAGCTTCAGGCGGTTGCGGGACTCGACCTCCGAGACCAGTGCATCAATGCTGATAGACTGGGCGTTGACAGTGCTCAAAAGCTGCTTAATGACATTCTCGTCACAATCAACATCCAAGAGACCGCCAATGACCTCGGGGGCTCGCGAAGGATTGACACTCTGGACGTAAGTCTCAATGGCGCCGAATTGCTGGTTCTGGTAAAGGTAGAGAATTAAATCGTGAACGAAGTTGAAGCGATCACAGACGATAATAAGAGGAAGCTGCTCAGGCAGCTTAGCTTCTTTGAGGAAGTTCTTGACCTTCTCTGGGTTGTACACGGTACTATCGCGACACAACCGCTCGACCTCGTTGAACTGTCCCATCTTGGTCGCGGCCTCGATATACTTGAAATGAACGTCAGGATCCTCCGACAGGTTCACGACACTACCAAGATAGTAGAAGAGACCCTCAGCAGTCTTGTACTTTTCGAAGAGGTCAATCAGGCGAACGGCGCCCAGGAGCTCCGAGTACTTAGTGGCGATAGTAACGACCGACTGCAAGTTCTGGCGAATGTTCGACTTCATCATGGCATCGAGACAATCAAGGGATTGCTCGACAGATAGTTTACCAAAGAAGGTGGTAAGCCAATCAGGGTTGAAGCTGGGGGAGCCAGGGATGTTGACAATAACCCGCTTGATGGCCTCAGGGTCCTCATAGAGCTCTAGGGCCTTTTGGGGAAGGTTAGCCTGTTCGCAAAGCTGAGCGATGCGAGTCTTGTCAAAATGAGTGAACATCTCATTGCCAAGAATAGCCTCAGCAACCTGGGGAGCATGGGTCAAGTTCATCTCAAGCAAGCGTGTCTGGAGACGAGCGTGCTCAGGCTTGTTCTCCTTGAGCGCATCCAGCAAAAAGGCGGTGGCTTGCTGGATCATGCCCTGTCCTTGGAAGATGTCGCACACGCGCTCGAAGTCGACCAATGGCCCTTGCTCGCTGTTAGCAAGAGCACTAGCGAACTCGGCACCCTTCTCAGGGTTGGTGCGAGTGATGTGCTGAAGAAGTTGGATGAAATCGGGCTGGTAGCCAGTCTGAGCTGAGTAAGGCAGGATCTTGTCGAACTGGTTAGTCTCAGCAAAGCCTGCAACAACCTTGTGAGGGACCTCCGCCTTGAGGTAGATGGCAAGAGCCATGTTGATGTCGTAAGGGCGGACCATGTCACCGAGCTGCTCAGAGCAGTCCAGCTTGCCCTCCTTCAACCACTTCTCAAGCAGGTGCTTACGGTTCTGTTGGAGAACAGGCTGTGCGAGCTCGAGGGTCTCGTGACGATTCAAAGAACCCTTGTCCAAGAGCATTCCGAAGTATTGAAGTGTGAAAGCCATCTGGCCAGGCTGAACAGGAAGGCGCTTGAACTTCTCGATGGTCTCGGCACTACGGAGAAAACCCCGAGGGGAGTTGGCGGCGATCTTAGCAGCCTCCAAATAGTTACCAGCGTTGAACAGCTGCTCAAACTGCCTCTGATAGAGGTTATCAGCACCAGGAAGTCCAGCTCTCGAGGCCATCTTGATAGCCATGTCGGTGTTGGCGGGGTTCTGAAGGAGATAAGGAATGACATTTGTGTCATCAATGGTCACAAAGAGAACTTGACCCTTGCGGTTGATGCCGACGATGCCAGAGGAACCATCGTCGGTGCAGGTTGTGAATATTGTTTCGCTCGAAATTCGGTTCATGAAAATGCAGGAGGCGGTCTCGAGATCATAGAGGTGGATGAAACCGTACTTGGTAACCATGTAGATAACGCCGTACTTCTGAGACACCTGAAGAGCGACGGGGAAATCGTTGGTGGCTTCGGGAGGGAAGAACATTTCGACCTGCTTCTTCTGGAAGACTGGATTCGACTCGGGATGATCGACCTCGACGATGTGCAGCTTGGCAGGTCCAGTAGCTGATCGTACCGCGAAACTGAACAGCTTGGTGTCTTGGGCAGCACCCTCCAGGCGAATGGTGCCAAAGGCAGCGGCGTGACCTTCTATAGCCTGGCTGATTCCACGATCCTTTGAGTAGAGTTGCATAGCACCGACAACCTTGCCTTGCTGGGATGAAATTCCCACAACCACCATCCACTTTCCATCGCTGTTAACTCGGTAGTTGATGATTTGGCAGCCCTATAAAAAGATTAGTCCCGGGACGTTCGGTCGGCAACGATCAAGATTGGCTCACGTTGAGATTAGCATTGCGCTCGAACATCTTGACGGGGGCGTCCTGGGACGCATCGTAGACATTCCAGTGGTAAACGCTGGATGTTGTGACGAGGCCAAGCTCGTTCTCGCTGATCCACTTCCAGAACTGAACATCTTCGTTCATGGTACACGACTTAAGCTTCTTCTTCTGCTCAAGATCGAAGATCTGCAGTGTTCTAGACTGAGCCTTGAGAGCAATCACTTGTCGGTTCCAATGCATGATGGCACTGTCGGCCTTGATCGGCCGGCGGGTGACGTTGTTGCCATTCTTGAGCTCGATAATAACAACCTCAGGTTGGGCTGCCTCGTTCTTCTTCTCCCGCACACAGACATACGAGTCGGACTCGAGTGTCTAGCCCTAGTTAGCTTGGTTTTGACCTTTTATTGCCAGTAATGAAACTGGTCGCAGACTGGAAGACGTACGCAGGAGTTGAAGCCGATGCTCTGGGTGTCCACGCCAACATTGGCGAGCTGGACTAGCTCCTGAAACTTAATGGGCAGAGGCGCCATGACGCCGGTGTGGCCTATGATGAGGTAAAATGGACCGTCTTCAAATCGATGCTCCTAAGCTCGAGTGTTGACAGATGAAATGGTCGATGAACTGGAATCGATCTCGGATCGACCGCAAGAAATTATATCGGTGTTGCCTTCAAAGGGCGAGGTAGAAGCTTCCATGCGCCGCGTGGCAGGGGTTCCAGTGGAAGGAAGCACGAGGTTTCGAGGTAAACAGGGCGCGCGCAAGAAATCGAAAGGAAGGGAAATAAAGCGACGACGTGGAATTCGCTTTTGTTCGTCTTCTGCAGATGGAAAGCAGACGGATTCGTCGTCGTGAATGGAAAAGATGGAGATGAAGTTGAGGGTGTGTTTTGGTAAGGTAAAGGAGAGAGCGAACAGGAAGGTCAAGGTTGCTTTCTGGGTTACCTGTTCTGTTTGGGAGGAGCCACAGGGCAGCTGCAACGGACCGCTCAGGGAGTTCTGCACCTCAAGGAGAGGGTACGTACCTTAGCTTTGGGTCCCGCCGTGCCTGGGAAGCTGGCACCCACTGGCTGCTCATGCTGACAGGCTATTTCGGCCAGCCAATAGTTTACTGCGAGGCGCTATGATTTTCCGACCCGGCCGAGATTGAAGCAAGCAAGCCTTGGTCATCAACAACAGGCGCCAATTTATCAAGCGAAAAGGGGGAGCTTGAGGTGCCTGAGCTTGGCTTGGCCTAGAGCCAACAATAGATACTCCGTAGAATCAATGCTTTCCAAGAGTAATCACTAGGCAACTTTGAAGTCAATACTATACCCAGTGCGAGATATGCTTAATCTTCCACGAGTAAATATATCTATCATAATTGGTGAGTTGGTTACCAGATGTACTACAACAACTCAAAACTAGGGCAAAGCAAACTTTAAAGGTACAATCGTTTGCTTCACTAGGACCTTTCTGTTCATACAATCACATGCCTAACTGGGGGGTACTACCAGATGAGTTAGGATTATATTCCTCACAACTTTCCTTCTCTAAGCATTTTGGGATGAGACTATAACAATTACTATCAACACATTTGTAGCTCACTGTCTCGCCCAGAATAAACCAACAACACAACCCATATAGAGCCATTCGTATAGGATAGGCCAACCATCCGGCCGATGTATCTCCGTATGCCACATGTTATCCCAGCTTCCATCCATCACACCTCATCTGATCAAACTCCCAACATGGCATGCCAAACTTAACATCCAAACTCCAAACCTAGGATAAGTGTTCCTGATCAATATGATGCGTAACAGCAGCCTCGTCGCCCTCGAACTTATCGCAAAATGGACACTTGACCGTCTGAACGCCAGCACTTGGCGCAGTCCCCGAGCTCTCATCCAAATTTGGCATAAAATCTGCCAAACTCCTGGGCGGCGGTCCAGAAGCAAACTCATCGTCTCGCCTCACATCGGTATATCGCATGGTAAATCTTGACGATGTTGCTTGCATTATGGGCTCCTCTGATGATGCAGTGGTAGCAGCTGAAGAATCCCCCATTCTTTGCACCCTGCCCACTTGGCCATCTCGTAGTCGCACTTTGATTCCTCGTGGATGATTGCCTCGCGTGAGGAGGTCTTGCACTATTCCCTTTGTCTCTTTTCCTGTGGGTTGGTCTTCTTTCAAGATGATAAACACCGATGCTCCGGGAGTAACTTGTTGCACTGTTGGAACTGTGCCTGATGCTTGCTGGGGTGTTCCTGATGCGCGAGGTGGTCTGGATGAGCCGCCCCGTTGATTATTTTGCTGTTGACGTGGGGGGCGAGGTTGGCGATTGCGAGGTCGGTTTGGTCGGTCCATGGTAGCAAAATGCGATCTTGGGGCCTTTGATAATCCAAAAAGCACTGTCCGTTGTTTCCAAAGGTGAGTAGTATTAGAGAGGAAAGCTCTAGGAAATAAAGTCCTGGTAAAGTAAGAACTGATGTGATGATGCATGAGGAATAATTATCGAGTATTGGCCTGCAGAGAGGAAGTTTACCCTATAGCACCGATGGGTTTTGCTCCAAGCCATCAGTGATGACCACTTAAATCACTTGTCAAGACACAAGATTGAGTTGGTGCAGCAAACTCAGTGAGTTTATTGTTTAATTTTCAAGGGATGAGCTATTTCATGCGAAAACGAAATTATTACCCTGTACGTATACAGAACCCTCAACGCCGTGCTTTCACGCTGTATGCTTAACGATTCCCAGCGAAACCCTCACATTCGTAGTTCGATAGTCCTCAAATCTTTGCACCCCTTTGCAATGTTCCCTATTTTTTAAACTCCAAGTTCAAGCTTCTCCAGCTTTGACCGCCGGCTTCTTCCTGATATCCTTCCACCCAATACCAAATGACATGAAAAACATGACACAAGACGCAGCCACAGCAAGCAAAAACGTCGCACGCACTCCTTTAGAGTAGGACCACAAAACCTCTGGTAGCTCCGATTTGGACACAACTTCACTGACTGCTCCAGCACCAGCATTGATGATTGAATCGGTATCAATATTGGGGAGTCTTGCCATAAGCTCATTACGGAGCTCGTGAGTGAAAATAACATTGGCAGTAGTAACAAAGATGGCTCCTCCGAAAACCTGGCTAAATGTCAGGATGGCCATAGCTATAGGCGTCACATCAGGAGTCGTGTTAGCCTGGACAGCGATGATGGCCATTTGTATACCGAGTCCGCGCCCAAAGCCCATCAAAACTTGATAGCCGGCCCAAGTGGCGGTTGAAGTATCGGGCCCCATTGTTGACGCGAGACCAAAACCAACGGCAGACAAAACCGCGCTGGCTGTGGAGAACGGTAGATAGTAGCCAACTTTCTGAACTATTATCTGTAAGTAGATGTAATGCGAGTCTCATAGTAGGAGAACTTACCCAGAACGCCACTCGAGACGGCTGCGAGGATCAAAGTGAGAATGCTAGGAAGCAAGTTGACGCCACTCTTAAAAGGCGAAGCATCCTTGACAGACTGGAAATAGACAGGATAGTAGAACGATGCCACCAGAATCGTAGCGAAAAGGAACATCTGTGTCAGGCACGCAGTCCAGACCTGCCTCGTGCGAATGATAGGAAGCGGAATCATGGCATCTGCACCAACGCGGTGTTCCCAATATACGAACAGTATGAGAAGAACACCGCCTCCGCAGAAGAGCCCAATAACCGTCGCAGAACTCCAAGGATATTCGACACCGCCCCATTGAAGCGCCAGTAATATCATTACTATGCTTGGGCAGAACATGGCGAATCCGGTGAAGTCAAACTTCGTCCTCAGAATCTGCATAGTGGTTTCGTCCGTCTGGATTGCATGGTTTGGGACATGGATCATGAGGATAAGAACAGCACAGAGGGCGCCGATCGGAAGGTTGATATAGAAGCCTAGATGAACAGTCAGAACACAAACGGACTCAGCTTGAGCATAGAGTGACATCACTTACACCATCGCCAAGTGGTATACTCGGTGAAAGCACCACCCAGCAAAGGCCCACTGACGATTCCCAACTGAGCACATCCCATTATAATGCCGACTAGCGAAGGACGCTTGTGGATTGGAACTGCCGACGCAACAATAGTAAGAGCTCCATTCTGGATACCGGAACTGCCGATGCCAGCAATAGCTCGACCGATGATTAATGTGGTGGACGACTGGGCAACGCCGCAGACAAGACTGCCGACTTCAAACACGAAAAACAATGCTAAGAAGCTCCACTAGAGTACGTCAGATGTAGAGCTATCGTTTCGACTCGGATTAATTACCCTTGTATTGAAGTACATGTACAATTTACCCGTGAGTGGTTGAAGGGCCGCACTGTTGCATTCATGGTCAGCAACTGTGAGTATAGGACCTAGTGTTGAGCTTAGAGCTTACCTTGCAAGATTGTATGCACTAGCATACCATCCGATGTCCGGCAAAGAGTGAAAGTCCGAGGTAATGCGAGGAACAGCCTGAAGCATGATTAGTACACGGTGATAATTCGATGATAGGACAGTCTATAAGTACCGTACTGATGATGGACATGTCCAACAGCATCAGGAAGGCTGCAAGTGTAAGGGAGATCATCATGCTTGCGAGTTTCCACCCTGTTACCCATTCACGTTCCTCTTCCTCTGTCGTGATCTCGCCATCTTCGGGTTTCGCCCGGGATTCATCTTGAACAGGTTCATGTAAAGTCGGTGCATTCGAAGTAGACTCAACCTTTTCGTCGTCGCCGACGATGACTTGAGACTCGCTCCTTTCTTCTTTGGATATTGTCGTGCTCATTTCGTTGACACCTAGAATAAATCCTTTGTATTAGGATAAAAGCTTGGTTGAAGAGTCAAGAGTCTGGGAACTTGCTTGGCATGTTGGGGATTCTGCATTCTTAAGTGTTTCATATAACAGTCTTATCAGCCGTAAGCACGGCCTAGCCCTCTACTGAAAATTTGACAACATGCATTCATCCCAGTCCAGGGTTATGTTGGTATTGTCATTGAAGTGGTGTAAACGGAGTTGGTTTCGCATTTGGAACGGAATTCCGCTCGACCATTGAGCTCGCAGATGAGAAATTCTTGATCGGATTCGGTGTCTCTTTAAATCCCGGTCCTATGCAATAATAAACTAAAACTCCCAAGGCCCAAAAACGTCAGACATCCATGTAACATCACCAAAATCCATCATGTTGACATTGGCCATGTCCATAGTTGGCAGAGCTGGCTGTGATGTTGTTATTGGTTGACCTGCTCCCTGACATGTCGATGACAAAGATGCGTTTCCGAGATGCCGTGATAGTGTAGGCTCCCACGAATTTCGGATGTTCCGCATGATCTTGGCTCCCGCAAGAAATACTGTTTCTTCACCTTCGCTGACTTTCATCTGATAGGCAGAACTCATCCGTGTGAAAAAGTCAGTGACTTGATCCAGGAGAACTAGTAAATCCGCCGTGTTTCGAACAAGTTCTTTATCCCAAGCGGGGTCTTCAGAGGTAGTGAGTCTGTATAGAGCTATCTGAACCTGTGATAGCTGGATAAAGATTGCAAAAGGCACTCCTTGAAAGTGCTCGACGGGAATACCGAAGAACACATCGTACCACGACCTTATTGCTTTAAGACAGGAATACATGCTTTCGATTCGTTGGTGGACTGGGATGTTTTGCAGGAAGAGCCCAACAGAGTTAACTTGAACCTCTGTTGCAAGCGAGTGTGCCTGTAGCACCGCTGTAATTTGTTAGTAAGTTCTGGCACTGAGTATGTATCCTGGCTGTACTTACGAGTTATAGGCATATGCAGTGGTGAACCATCGCGAACAGCTTGAAGTTTGCCAAGCAAGCTGTTTCTGAAGACATAGGTGGGTGCTGGCGACGTCTCACCCATGACGTCGCGAACCAGTAATCTCTGTGCTTCATCTGCAACGAGCTGATACCTAACAAACGCGACAAGCAGCTCGTCAGATGGGTAGAGTTTGTCTTTCTCCAGGGCTTCCAGGCAATCACTCATATGTGGTGTCCAGTTGAGGGCATCCATCTTGCCGACAAAGGATGTCATGCTACATGTATGAGCGAAGATAAGGCATTGGGGGCAATAACACTTACACGGAAGTCAAAAACCAGAGTGATACAACGGCTCGCCGTTCTTCTTGAGTGCGTAACCGTGGAGGAGGGGGTCGTCCTCCCCACATCTTGAAACATATTGTAAAGTACTGCTCCTCAACAGGGGCCTTGGTGAGACCAAGTTCATAAGCAAGTAGGACAGCCATTTGGCAAAACGTGATGATAAAGGGTTTACCCGGACTTGACGTAGTGGAGGCCCTATGTAGAATGTCAGAACGTGCTAAGGGGGAATTTTGGACAACCAACTAACCAGGAGAGGTAACAGATAAGTCCTTGAAGACAGTCCAATGATCTTTCATGGTTGATGATAATTCTTGAGGCGATCTCTTGACGAACTCTATCCTTCATCTTCATCTGCTGGTCGACAATCATCGAGGTAATGTTCATGATGCATAGCCACAGAAACGGCTTCTCTTTGCGGAGAGATGCGGCTGTCATATCATCGGGTAAGATCATGCAAGGAAAGTTCTTCAGCCATTCTCTAAATTTGTTCAGATATACTTCGGCCTCTTCTGGGGTTGGTTCGGCAAGCGCAGATGTATCCTCACTGGTACTGGAGGGTGATGGTTCCGGATGGGTATCTACTGTGCTTCTTGAACCATAACTAGGAGGTCCAGTGTACGAATGGGGTTGGGTTTCTGAAGAAGAAGAAGAAGAAGACGCCGCTGCAGTTGCTAGTGATTCTAAGCGGCTAGTGAGGTGACCCATGTTTGAGGAATTCGGTAGAGGGCTGGAGTCGCTGGCATTCGGGGACTGCAGATGTCCATTTGAGGGCTGAGATGCGCGTAGAATCGTGACAAGATCCTCCAGCTTCTCTTCTAGTTGAGCCGTCCTGGAAGACGTCGACTTTTTGGCAACTCGTTTCCGCGAAGTTGCCATTGGCTGACATGGCTTGCCAAGACGATGGCACCTTTCACAGTCCATACCAGAAGCTCTCAAGATACACTTGCATTTTGCCCTCTGACATGCTGTACACGCTCGCCCATAGCCAGCAGATGTACCCGTCGTACTGGATGCAGCAGAGGCTGACATATCGGATGGCGCCATGACTTGCCTGTGCAACTGTCACCAATTGAGTGCACGTACGTAAACAGGCAAGTTATTGAACAAATTCCGGTCGCGCAGTAGGGCTGATAGGGATTAGAGATGCGGTTTTGAAGATGGTGGTATAAGAATTGCAGGAGTACGGAGTTAGGAGTACAGCCAAGATAAGGACATCGGAGTTCGGGATTCACTTAAATCCGGCTTAGTATATCAGTATCTGAGCTATCGCAGTTGTAGATGGTGCAACCTGCACATTGCTTGCAAGGCATTGGTTAGTAAATTGCCAGCCTGAATTCGTCTTGAATGATTCATGGATGATGTTTTTCACTTCGGATACTCTGGTCCATGAAGACAACAAACCCGAACATTGTGATATTGGCTTGGCCGTAGGTAGATGCGGAATTGGATCCCAAGCTGAACTCCGGGAAATGATCAATCACAATCCTATCTCTACACCAACAAGGGCGAACTGTCGGAGACTTTACAGCCTGTTTCGATAAATATTCACATGGATACTCCGGCTTTCACTTACTAGGCTCTGGACTTTGTAACCATTTGCTATATCCCGATATCCTCTCCTAGCTGAGCTTCGAGTGTCTTCTCGCCTTAGGTACCTAGTTGACGGTTTGCAATAGATCTTCTTTACGACTAGTCCATCCACAGCTGCTTCTACGGATTTGCACCGCGTTTTGCAATCATGCTTGTTTGTCCTATCTTCTAGCTTTAACTAGAGAGCAAAGTTAAGAGAATAAGCGAGGACTTCCTTGAGGAGAGATAAGTGGCCTTTGACTTTAGCTGCTAGAGGTCAGGAGACGTTTTTGTTATTGTCAGCACAAAAAATCCATAATTCTAATTATGAATAAAACAACAGGATCAACTTCATCTCCTCTGGCTTAATTAACTATCCGCTAAGTATCCGATTTCAGGGTTACATTACAATGCAAATTCACCTTCCCCTTATTGGCTACGAAATTAACCAAATCGACGTGCTATTGGTCAGGCATTTCCTAGCTCCAGGGGCCAATCAAAGCCGGTGCTTCCCGCTCTTCTCAATTACCTTAACGTCACAAGCGTATCTCGGATCAACTTACCTTCTAGATTTCTTCAACTCCATCCTCATCGCCGACATCGCAGTCACCAATAACCAGAGCCAAACCGACACAAATCACAATGGCAGTCCCGTCTGTCGCAGCAGCAGAGATGCTGCCTCGATTCCTCCTTCCACGCCTCAGCTGGGGCGCTCCGGCCTCAGTATCACGGGCAGCCCGTCCGTTCGCATCTATCCCTCCCAGCAATCAACGGCGGTCTTTTGCATCATTCCAGGCTGGCCCTGTTCCCCGATGTGGCCCTCCTCAAGTCGGTAGCCAGATTATCAAAAGAGCATTTCATGCGACCGCCCTTAGACAACGAGATCACCATTTCGATACACTCAAGTTTGTGAAGCGGTTACAGGGTGAAGGGTTCACCGAGGAGCAGTCGGCTGCTATGATGAAGGTGTTGAATGATGTTATTGAAGAGAGGTACGCTTTTATTTCTGACGTATACACTGCAGCCTTCCTAACCCGAGCCTCTAGTATCCAAAACCTTACCCGAACAATGGTCCTCCGCGAAGACGCCGCCAAAGCAACATATACCCAAAAAGTCGACTTTGCCAAGCTGCGGTCCGAGCTTCTGTCAGCAGACTCTACCGAGTCTAACACAACGCGCACGGCACACGAACGATTGACAAACGACATCGCCAAGTTGAGTAGCCGACTCCGCGACGAGATCAGCCGCACGCAGGCCAGCGTGCGCCTTGACCTTAACCTGGAGAAGGGACGGATCCGCGAGGAGGCTGTGGGCCAGGAACTCAAGATAAAGGAGACGGAGACAAAGATCGAGCAAGAGGTTGCGGCCCTACGGGAGAAGCTGGAGCAGGTCAAGTTCCAGACGCTGCAGTGGCTGATGGGTGTGTGTACCGGTTTCGCGGCCTTGTTGCTTGGTGCCTGGAGATTGCTCATGTAAATGTGCATTGGCTGTTGGTGTGTTGCGGTGGAAGGGTTGCGGGTTACTACGGCTGGAGTAAGATGGGTTGGAGTTGCATAAACAGTGTTATGGTTCACCTAAACCGATAGATTTTCTAGTGTCATGAAATCACTTTGTTTACATACAATGTAAGCTGATGAGTGCTGGTTCAATGATTATCTATTGAGCCCAAATTCCAACTCTGGCCGCAAAGCATCGAGAGGCAACGCATGTCCAGGCTGTGATCTTGAGTTGATACTGAATTTTTGCGCCTTTTGATAGCACCTCGACGAACCTCAACACCCCACCATGAGGGGAAAAGAAGTCCCGAATGGAGGCTTGGAAATCCTCCATGACAGACTTTCACGCAAAATATTCTTGAATAAATAACATGACCTGATATCTAAGAATATTTTCTTTCATGGAACCTGACCTTGATAAACCCAGACTCTATTGTATATGTCGCTCAAATTAGGGAGTAGCAAAGACTCAATTCCGCCTTCTTTCCTCGGGGACCCCGCCCCCACGTCACCCCGCCATAGATTAACGGTTCTACCTACCTAGTCAACGGGTGTTCGTGGATCGCCTATCGACTCTCGGCCTGAAAGCCGAACGTTCTACCTCCACTGACATATAGAGTAAGAAAGTGACTGAAGTCTGAATTCAACTGAAAGGAGCATATCGAAAACGCTTCTAGAAATCATTGATCTTCCTAGCTCAAATATTATTCAATATGGCAGATAAACCCAGGGTTCTCTTCGTCTGCGACATCAAGCGGTAAGTTCTCAAGTAATCATGGAAGCGATTTCTTCTTATTCAAAGGACACAGCTGACATATTCAAACCAGGGCTCGTGATGAGTTTGCCTCGCTCTCTGAGATTGTAGAAGTCATCCAGCCCAAGTCAACAGAGCGAGCTGCCTTTATAGAGGAGAGCAAGTCCGGCGCCTTTGACGGAATCAAAGCCATCTACCGCACAAACAAATGCTTTGACACAACTGGTCTCTTTGATGCCGAGTTACTCGATGTTCTACCCCAGTCTCTCAAGTTCATCTGCCATAATGGTAACTCCCCTGACTGACAATCTCAACTGTCAACATCAAACGTAACGCACTTTTGCTGACTCCTGCAGGTGCCGGGTACGATCAAATCGATGTCCCAGAATGCACTTCCCGTGGTATTCGCGTCTCCAACACTCCCACGGCTGTAGACGATGCCACAGCTGACATCACCATATTTCTCCTCCTCGGTGCTTTGCGAAACCTCTCATCCTCCATCTTCTCTCTACGTGATGGATCCTGGCGCGGCAACCCACCACCATCACTCGGCCATGACCCTCAGGGTAAAGTGCTGGGTATCCTGGGAATGGGCGGCATTGGCCGTAATGTTGCACGCAAGGCTCGTGCCTTTGGAATGGCCGTGAAATATCATAACCGCAGCCGTCTATCTCTCGAGCTAGAGGATGGCGCTGAATACGTTGGTTTTGAAACTCTTCTGAAGGATAGTGACGTGCTAAGTCTTAACCTTCCCCTGAACGTAAGTCTAACTCGGTGTGTTACAACTTTCGGCAACTGAGCTAACTCTCAACAGGCCAAGACTCGACACACCATCGCGAAACCCCAATTCGACATCATGAAGCGTGGCATCGTTATTGTCAACACCGCTCGTGGTGCAGTCATGGATGAGGCTGCTCTCGTTGAAGCGCTTGAGTCAGGACAGGTTGCCAGTGCTGGACTTGACGTCTTCGAGAACGAACCCGAGATCCACCCAGGATTGTTAAATAACAAGAACGTACTGCTCGTTCCACACATGGGAACTTGGACGGTAGAGACTGAAAAGCTGATGGAGGCCTGGGCCATAGAGAATGTTCGTCTGGCGATAACGGATGGGAAGCTGAAGAGCATCGTTCCCGAACAACAGGATCTGCAGTGATTGTTGTAGGCTCCTTTCAAGACTTCCCATAGAATAGAAGATAAAATAGACCAGACCTTATGTCTCTGTATCTGCCTTGTGACTAGATCCTGAAAAGGTTGTATTACACCATAGTTTTGGGGTGGCCATTCCTAGACTTGAGAACAATTAGACCAATAACCCATTCAACGATTCCTTTTCCGCAAGATAGTCAAGGTAGCGACGAACCATCAAGGCCTGTCGAACATCAGCCTTTCCCAAGTATTCCTCATCACGATATTGCAGTAGCAGCTGGATAGACACAAGAGTTTGAGAGAGCATGACGGGAAGACAACATCACACAAGAAACAATAACATACGAGCAGCAAAATCTTTTTGAAGTTCTACTCTATCCTGGCCACGGTTGACGGGCCTGCCTTTATCGAGGTACTATTCCTTCCATCCCTGTGGGGGAGGTCTCGTCTTCATCGTAACCGTCCGTTCATCCATTCATCATCCGTTTTATATCTCGAAAGGGGGGAATCATGATTAGCAAAAAAGCCAACGCCATTTTGTTGAAAAAGCAAGATTTTTTTGCCCCTCCCCTGCACCCTGCGAGGAGTATTCTCTTCATTATGAGAGAAGTAACCCAAATAAGCAGAAACAAAGAAGAGAAGAGAAAAAAAAATCAGAGAACCGCAGATGTCCTTGTAACTCTCCCAACCCATATGCCATGCAAGTTCGTGCTGTTGAAACTAGAATTTTGCCGATTGTCATGTCGACAGAAGAGGGAAAGTTCATTACACGTAGGAGTCCAGTTGAAGGATCCTTGGGTATTGTTATATACACTTAGTAGCGGTAGATGTCAGCCTTGAAGGGACCCTCCTGGGTAAGGCCGAGGTATTCAGCCTGGACCTTGCTGAGGGTGCTGAGCTCAGCCTGGCAGTGAGCAAGGTGGAGACGGGCGACCTCCTCGTCGAGGATCTTGGGGAGGACAAAGACACCAACGTCGAGCTTGTCGGTCTTGGCGAACTCGACGTACTTCTCACCCCAAGCCTTGTCAGCAGCCTTGAACAGCATGATCTGAGCAAGGACCTGGTTGGTGAAAGAGCAGGACATGACGAAGGAAGAGTGGCCAGTAGCACAGCCAAGGTTGACAAGACGACCCTCAGCAAGGAGGATGATGTGGCGGCCGCTGGGCATGAGGAAGCGGTCAACCTGGGGCTTGATGTTCTGGACAGAGCTGGAGTTGGCCTTGAGCCAAGCAACGTCAATCTCGATATCGAAGTGACCGATATCTGTTTGTCAATGTCAGTGATGGATCAAAGTGGGTGATTGGGTGAACTTACTGCAGACGATGGCGTCGTTGGGCATAGCCTCGAAGTGCTCGCCAGTGAGGATGTCACGGCATCCAGTGGTGGTAACGAAGATCTGACCGAACTTGGCAGCCTTCTCCATGGTGGTGACTTGGTAACCGGCCATGGCGGCCTGGAGAGCGTTGATGGGATCGATCTCAGTAACGATGACACGGGCACCCATGCCGTGGAGGGCCATGGCGCAACCCTTACCGACATCACCGAAACCGGCAACGACAGCGACCTTGCCAGCAATCATGACATCGGTAGCACGCTTGATACCATCGACAAGGGACTCACGGCAGCCGTAAAGGTTGTCGAACTTGGACTTGGTGACGGAGTCGTTGACGTTGATGGCGGGGACAAGGAGCTTGCCCTCCTTGAGCATGCGGTAAAGGTGGTGGACACCAGTGGTGGTCTCCTCAGAGACACCGAAGCAGTCCTTGAGCATCTCAGGGTACTTCTGGTGGACAAGGGTGGTCAGGTCACCACCGTCATCGAGGATGAGGTTGAGCTTCTTGTTATCCTTGAAGGCAGTAAGCTGCTGCTCGAGGCACCAGTTGTACTCCTCCTCGGTCTCGCCCTTCCAGGCAAAGACGGGGACACCAGCGGCGGCAATGGCAGCAGCGGCGTGGTCCTGGGTGCTGAAGATGTTGCAGCTGGTCCAGGTAACCTCAGCACCGAGAGCAGTGAGGGTCTCGATGAGGACGGCGGTCTGGATGGTCATGTGAAGGCAACCAGCGATGCGAGCACCGGCGAGAGGCTGGTCAGCAGCATACTTGGTTCGGGTCTGCATAAGACCGGGCATCTCGTTCTCAGCGAGCTCGATCTCCTTGCGGCCGAAGGCGGCAAGAGAAAGGTCAGCGACCTTGAACTTGTGGGCGGGAGCAGACATGATGAATGAGATGTGAGGGTGAAAGGATGGATGAGAGGAGAAGGAAGAGAGAATAGAAGAGAGAGGAAGAGGAAAAAGAAAAAGTGAAAGGGACGAGGAGGAATATGTAGGTTGCCAGGATTCAAAGAAGATGGAAGATAACACGGGGCGGGGCAGAGAGAACTTCTGCTATGGGCTGAGAGTCTCTGGAGGGGCCTGAGGGGGAGGGGTTTACAAGGGTACGTGGGGTTTTTCTGCGGGCGGTGAAAGCGACCGACGGCAAAATGAGGGGCAGAATTTTCTGCTAAGGTACCATCAGCCATTGAGGCCGACCTGAGCCATTTGAGGCGGGGCAACCAGGAGTCGATCGGTAGCTAATGGAAGGTACTCTCAAGCGGGAGGTCGGTCGGCCCTGGAGACGGTACCTCCAGCAGGGGGAATCAAGCGCCAAAAGGTGACCTGAGTGGACCTCAGGGACTGCGTGTTCCCACCAGAGGGGGGCGGTAATAGAGGAGCTTTCTCATGATGGGAAGCTCCTCCATGTCTTGGTACGAATACGGACGGAGCCCGTTGTCTTGTACTAGCGAGTCGGACACCACGTTGATTTTTCTCGTTCAGCGAGTGGGCAGGTTACTAGGATACTATCTGTCCCAGAGGAGCCGTATTTGTTGATCAATTGATGGCTCTGGGGCTGGCTGTGCATAACTTTGTATCGTAACAATGCAGTGCCGGCCTTCGCTGACCCAAGCTTGATATTCCCCGCTCGGAAGCCGAGCACCGCTTCACATCAATACTACGGGTCATTGATCGTCCTGCAAGCTACCGACCTCCTATATCCGAGGGCAATGATCATAGAGTATTCAAGCCAGGTGTCATCTTTTGGCCTATATATAAACCTGAACAGACCGGCCTCGTCATATCAGCTTATGCACTTACAGCATAAAAGTATTTCTCTCAGATAACGCTGTGAAACAGGTGTCTTCATAAGCCAACCACTGACAACCTTGATGGATTTCGGGATCAGCATTCAATGTTCAAGAGCATAATAACGAAGAAAAGATGTCACAACCCTCCTTGAACGTTAGAATTGTTTCAATACTTTCATAGTGGGGGAACTTGGCTTGCAAGCGCTATTTACGAAGCCTGCTTTTAACGACCAACACTGTAGCCGTGTCCTCCTCTTCATGACACCTCAACATCACCATCACTGTCAGGCTGGTCCATAATGTGCTCATCAAGTGCTCCTCTCTTTCTCAACGCTTTAAAATCTAGACCAGCACTCGATATTATTCCACATTGTCCGGAACGCCGCCAATGCAAACCATCACTGAGCGTCTCATATTCCTGAAATCCTTCGAGACTTTTTGAACCCCCTCTCGCCCATTCTCCACCTATTTGGGCAACAGATCCTCCCGCACGGCGAACATCTTGGCACTGACGTTGGCTGTGAATCCATCCACCTGCTTGCTGTATTGCTCCACCTGCTTCGCGTTCAACATACCCTCCAGTCGGCTGGGCTCCTGAGGAAGCTTGAACAGTCGCTGCCACTCATCCTCGGGCAGGGGGGCCTGCTTGGCAGCAGCACGCTGGGCATTCTCAGCCTTGCGCTTGGTCTGCCATTGTGTAATCTTGGTCTGCTCACGGCCGAGCTGTCGCTGGTAGAATTGGAAATTGTTGAGGTCGGTGTAGTGCGACTCGATGCTCTCGAGCAGGAGATCGCAAGTCTTCTCGAGGAAGGGGTCGATCGCAAGGTCCAGATTGTCGATAGAGGGGTACAGAGGAGGCTCAAGAGCGTTGCGGTTGAGGTCGACCAGCGATGAGGGCTGCTCAATATCGCCCTTGACGGGAGCCGAGGGAATCTGGTGAAGGAAGGTTGTGAGAAGGTGAGAGTTGTGGACGTTAACGGGAACCTCGTTAAGGATGTCCTTGAAGGTAAGCTTGGACTTTTGCAAGCTGTTCTCGGTTAGTCTTCGTTATCGCCAGCAGCGATGTACGGCATCGTCTTACCTCTCTGTTGTGAATTTGCCCTCCTTGTAGGCGCTCATGAAAGCGGGGGACAGGCGGAAAGCCCGGAAGGTCAGGTTACCCTGTGAGCTCTTGCTAGCATCGTAGACGAGGGCTGCGGTGTTCTCGTTGGCGGTTTGGTAGTGGAACTGGTTCTCGATGAAGTTCATGTTGACGAAGTTGCCCATAGTGGCACTTGTGTACCAACCAACATTGTTGGCATCGACGTTGACCTCCTTGAGATGCCGGATCATCTCATTCTGGTAGTGAATGTTGCCCTTCTGTCGGGGAGCAGCAGCGGCGAGCTGCGAGGCATCGTTCTGGTGGCTGTCGGTCGTGGCGGGGTCGACGGTAGGGAAAGGGAACGTGTTGGTGACCTCGAGGAGACCTTCCCTCTCCATACCAACAATAGCTCCGGTCGCAACAGAGGGAAAAGCCGAAGAGCAGTGCTTGGCGATCTTCATGATGACCTAGACACCACGAACTGAAGTCAGTCCTATCCTATCTCTTGTCTCGTACTTCAAGAGGGGGTCTCAAAGGTGGGGCATATTTCAACTCACCAGAGCCTCGACTTGAACGGCCTGGAAAGGCGCAGCAGCAGGCGCATCGTTGGGAGCGTCCGCCATCTTGACGAAAAATTCGGAGGAGTTATTCACGGGGCCGCGAGAGACGGAGAGAGGTTCGGCGCTACGATGAAGGGGCGGGTTGTGTTGCAAGGCCTCGGGACTGGACTCTGAAGGTGGGAATATCGAAACTTTTCGTTCGTGTACCATTTGTGGGCGTTGTGGGATGTAGAGGCGGTGAAATGCGGCAGATTATATATCCCGCGCCCGACGTTGCAGAGCCCAGGGACCACCTTCATTTATCACCACCAGGCGAATTCAACGGCATGAAGAGATGTCTCCTTACTCGAAATAGCCATCGCGTTCAATTCTATGCGAGACGGGCTTGTGCTTGATTGGTCTCATGAGTTTCTGCCCGATGCAATGTGTCCTATGGCACCTGGACCTTGGGTTACAGCGTTTACACGATCTTCACAACATGTCACCAGCTCGGGCTGGGGTTATATCATAGAATCAAGCGCTCTTTTCTTTCTATTCGGATCTATCATAGCTCATTGCCCATATCCTCTAATAAACGCCAGTTCGTCTTTCTCTAAAATGGATCTCTGTTGCCCTGCATTTTAAAGCATGAGCTTGTTTTTGAACCTTCAGACGAATCATCCAACGCCACATGAGGTGTTTGAGCAGAAGGTCTCAAGAACTCAAACCTTGACCTTATACGACCTACTCCTTCCAGGGGATGATTTCCCAGCTCTCGACGTTCTCCCGAATAACAAGCCGGTGCTGATCAATCTTCCAGTACGCATACATGGAACGAGTCGCTCCCGCAGCTTGTTGATGAGCAGGACCTGTGCCGCCCTTCTTGGCATCTTCTCGGGACCGCCAGATGCAAGTCGCCAAGTTCGCCAGTTCTGAGTCAGGCTCTCCGAACCAGTACCTATCCGTGTTAATACGCAAGAGTCATGCACGAAGACTTTGCGACTCACTTCAGAAAACCACCACTCGCCACAGCCTCAGCGTGTGCTCCTTTGTCAAGGCGGTCAAGATCAGCATATTCGGTTGTTTTCTTGGTTCGTGACCGAAATGCCACGATATAAAACGACGTCTCTTTGAAGCCCTTGCCAGACTCGACCGCAAGACGTTTCACTTCGTCAATGACCTGCTCCCAGTTGAAAGATTCTGTGTAGGGTGCTGTTGCATAATCGTCGCGAAGAACCCGGAATTGACTTAGCGCCCGCGCGAGGAGAGCATTTTCGTTGTCGAGAGTCTCAAGGTCAAGCAAATGTTCTTGCTCAGTGTACGGCGATTGTACCAGATATCGACCGGCGAATTGTGGGCTAAGCTCTCTCACGTCGACTTTGGTCCTGGAAAAGACGTCGCATGCCGCTCCGGGAGCCGGTTGGACGTCCACAGTTGCCATTGTGACTCTTACAATGGCTTGGGATTTCCTTCTTGGTTGGTTTTATCTAGTATATAGCCGAGTAAGGATGGATGATGTTGGATTATGTCTGCTTAAAGAACTTGAGAGGTGATAGCAGAGATTTGAGGGACGGATATAGTAGAAGTACAGGTCAGGACGAGACGGCTACACCGGTGAGCCATCGGCCTTTTATCGTCACACGAACTCTCTACGACCCTTAGACCACCAAGCCTGGAATAACGTGCTGAACAACACCATCCGGGCTGGACGACGACAAAGCAGTGCATGTGAGTCGGTGAACACTGCCAAAGCGTCTTCCTGTCGGCAATTGCTTGTCAGTGCGCATAGTCGGGCGTCTTAAGGCATGACACTCCTAGGCCCAGACCGGTGAGAACTGTTGCCCTGAGACAGCTAAGGTTCCCATTCGTGGCGTGGAAGGATTTTGCGCCTCGATTTGAAAAGAGGCGAAGGAGCATTCTAGAAGTTGAAGTTTGCTGAAGCTGTTCCTCCTCAGGCTCTTCACCAATAACGGCACCGGACTTCTCACATGTTGGACAAATGTATACATGGCGACTTCTCGCCCAGTCATGGTGAAATCAGGGAGGCGGCTCTACAAAGAGCAGGGAAAACACTGAGAAGTCAAGCCTTCACCGCCAGAAGGTCTGTGAGGAAAACGCGGAGATGGGGGCAATATACTTTTGTGTAACCAGGGGTCTTTGTGGTCTCGACAACGGAGAAAGAATGCGAGACTAGTGCAGGCCAAAATGCAGTAACATGTGCGGTTGGCGCTAAAATGGCGACAGTTTTCCAACCGCAGATCTTGAAGTGCAACACCCACTGCGACCAGTATCAAGGTCACCAGAGACATCCCCAGAGCTGAGCATTCTTCGTTCACAGGCATATATGCAATGGCCACCTTATCGTACACACTCTGATGCTGAAGCCCGGATATAATGACATAGTTCATGACTATGAACTCTACATGAGCCCTCAGACTGTCGCACGTAATCCTCCTGAAGACGTCAGAAGCCACGAGGATGTCGACACAAGATCTTCGATCCTGTGTGTTGATCTCACTATCTAGGGGTCAGAATGCAAAACCTGTTACAATAAAAAGAGTGCGGTTGTCTAATTGGTCTACACCCAGATTTACATCTCACTCCATCACAACGCACCATCATCATCTTCCACATCTGGCTTCCCTCTTCTCAACCAAACCTTAGCCATCTCATACGACCCCAGATAGAGTCCACTTCCTACCATTGTCCACCCTGACCGCAGAGCCGCACCCCGGAAGAATCCCCGCACTCCCCTCTCCCGGTAGACCTCCTTGGACACCGTCCACGCTCCCTTCTTTGGGCGTTTTCCCTCCATCTTGGCTGCAACCTCGCTCTGGCCCTGTGCCGAGCTCTCACTCTGGTTGGCAGCACTCAACATCATCCTCGTTTTGACAACATCGCTTGGTGTCGTTATGAACGCCGCTACCGAGCCTGCACTCCCGGCGCTTAGGCCAGTCACCAGTCCCGTCTCGATCAAACCCGGCTCTGAGGCTCCGGGACCTCGGGAATTCCAAAATGTCGAGCGTACATGCTCAAAAATAGGGAACTGAAGGGCTGTAAAGGGTAAATTACGTGCGACAAGTGCTGTGTAGCCTGTAAACAGTCGCCTTGATACACCATCACCGGCCAGCTGGCGGAATGCCTGCAGTGATGTTGACGATCCAGATCGTGCTGCTCCACGACCATCATTCTGCAACATCTGAGCGTTCTGCTTGATGACCTCTGCTGGGGCGAGGACTAAGCAAGACGCCATCTCTGCTACTCCCGATGCCGCTGAATGAACTAGGGGCTGAGGTAACGGCGTGGCATTGCCGATAGCTCGTTTGGCGCTCTCATATGTCGAGAAGAATAGACCGGCTATGAGCTGTATAAGCCGGGCAAATCTCCACAATCGTCAAGGTATAACAAACCTGCTGGAAGAGTAGCCAGTACTACACTTCCAATGCCTTGATAAAGGCCCCTTAGAGCCCATATGTTCTTTTTAGAACTCTCTGAGTATGTCTTGATGTAATCCTGGCTTTGTATACGAGTCTTGATGGTGTCAAGAGGGTAGACCAAGACGTCTACTGTGAATGCTGCAATGGCACCAGCCTATTGGTATGTGAGTAAAACATGGAAAATGACTCGATGGTCAGTGGAACATACAATATAGATATCCGACATGTTTTGTCCTGACTTATTGGAATATGCTTCTTGTAAAACAAAAAAAGTTCCCGAATTTGCCTGTGGAATAGGACCCTTCTTACACCATGCGCTGGTGATGTCATGATTGTGATTTTATATCCACACAAGAATTACCCTGCACTTCAACTCATCATGGAAGCAATTCATGACTCGACAAAACCAACACGTCAACTAAATGGTAATCAGATGTGTTTGTATACTGGAATTTGTTTTCACGTTTCTTACTCAACTCACCTCACGGTGATACGGAACCAGGGAGACTTCTGTTATGTTCCACTTGTCTTACGTAACGAAGCACGACTGTGTATGCCTATCGTCAGAGCAATTTTTATGATTAAGAATGTATATGATCCCCTTTCTTTACGCCAGCCCTTGCACAACCCCATATTTCAAGCAAGCCGCGGCGCTCCCTCTGTCGTCTATGTGGCTTTGACTCCAAACGTCCCAAGATAATAAATCACCAGATGCTTGCGTTCCCATCTTTATAAGTTGCGTTGTCCTCTTATCTATCATAAATCGCGCCGTAAACCATATGAAAAAAAGAGTTCATAGCTTGCTCTTCACGGCGGGAGCAGTCTCGTTAACCACCGCCACCACAACACAGATATCGTCAACTTTGCCGCCGTGCCAGTTTTCGTGGGGATAGTATTTGTGGACCTCCTTGGCGAAGGGACCGTCTTGTTTGGTGTTGATACTCGCTCGCTTGGCTGCTGTCACGATTTCAGTAGCGAGTGCGCTCTGTAGTGTTACTGTTCGCTTGCCCTCAGAGGAGCCGGGTAATTCGACCAGAGGGTCCAGGGCATCCGCCACGCGAACACTGCCGGCTTCGGTCATCTGCCAGGCGCCCGTGGAAACCAAGACTCGACTGGCAATTCGAAGGATATCTTGGTTAAAGAGATTGTCCAGAACGCCGTCGGTAGCTAAAACGAGCACATCTCCGTGGCGGAGTGTATGTTGGGTAACGTCAGCGTCGCGTGGAAGGTCGCTGAGCTGAGCACCACCAAAAGCTGCCATGCGAGCGGCAACGCTGGGAGGTACAAGCGATAGTTGAAAAGGCGTATTGAATGCGTGAGTCTGAGGATCTGAGTATGAGTGAACACCATTAAGTCGTAGTTGAAGGAAGCCGGAATCGCCAAGGTTCGCAACTTCGAGGTTTCCATCTGCTCCTGCGATAGCTACACACGCTGTGCTGCCACCAGCACGAAGACTGCGATCGTTGCAGATTGCATCATATCCCTTCTGCATTAACATCCTCGCTGTCAAGGGGGCCTCCGAGCTGGTTTGGTGCTCGTGAGCAGCCAATGCCATGTAATCGCAAAATCCGTGAGAAAAATCAGCGGGATCAACACCGGAGTCTACCCAGCCTCCTACGCCATCGGCAACACCAAAGGCTACTGAACCGGAGTCATTGACCCGGCTAACAAAGAAGGCATCGTGTCCAGATTCGGGACGGGCGGAAGGTCGACGGTTTCGAGGGGGCTGAATGCGATTGTATGGGTTGAAGTGGAAAACGTGACTGGAGGGGTCGTAAGGTCTGTCCTTCGCAATGAAGGAAGATGCGACATGGTAAGAGAATCTGGAGGCGTCGGTCGAGGTGGAGTAGAGTTTTGATCGTGGGCCCGGGGTCATTGCGACATGAGGGTGAACTCGAAGACGGGAGCAGGATTGCGTTGGAGCTAATACAGTCAGAACAATGAGATGTAAGCCTCACATAGGCGACGCGACCAACCTTTAGCAAGTGTTCGCCATGAAGCCGTAGCAAGTCGGTTGCAAGGTGCGGCCATGGAGGGCTAGAAAGTGGATCGTCCAAGGACAATAATCGATGCGAATAGTAGCGGCTACGAGCGACGGGCGGCGAGGGACAAGTATGACAATAACGATTAAACTCGGATGGCAATTACAAAGAAAACATCTTTGCCAAGGGAATCGTGAGAGCAAAAAATGGTGTCATATGAGAAGTGGGATCGTGAACGGAGAAACGAAGTTGTTGAGCGCCGATTTACCAACTTGTTATCTAATCTTGCCTGGTCAGGCCCCTCCAATATCCTTTTCGCAATGGCCAATTCCTCGGAGCAGAAACGTCACGCATACCCTAAACAAAAATGCACAATGGGAGGCGGTGCATGAGGCTCAAGCCACAGTCAGTCACTGCAAGATCACCGGAACCTCATCTCCGCAGCTATTGATAGCCGTTATTAATCCGGGAAGTTGTCCGTCAGTCACGTGCCTTCACGAGCCCGTTCCTGCCGATTCCGAGAGCAGCGAAGCCGAAGTTGACAATGCCGAGTTTCTGATTGGCCAGAGGGAGCCGCAAGTTCCATTGTAAACTGCCATAACCGAGGAAGGTTTGCCTTCCCAGTACATGACGCCTAGAAACCTTTGGTACGCCACCCTTCGCGAATATCGACAATTCAGCTCTATCGGAGGGGATTGAACGGCATTTCTTCCTGTCAATCGTCTGACCACGGCTCCAACTATACATTGCGAAGTTTGACTGTCCTTCTCCTCCGGTCCCAATCGCAACTGTGCTCGACATCATGGCTGCTCTTCGATCTTCCTCCCGACTTGTCGGCGCCTTCTCAAGAACGGCTGCCATCCGACCTGGAACTGTCTTCACTCGCTCTATGGCCTCGGTTAGCGAGCCTCCTAAGGACGACTCCAAGATGAAGTCCTTCCAGATCTACCGATGGAACCCCGATACCCCCAGCGAGAAGCCCCGTCTCCAGACCTACACTCTGGACCTCAACAAGACCGGTCCTATGATTCTCGATGCCCTTATCCGAATCAAGAACGAGCTCGACCCTACTCTGACCTTCCGACGAAGTTGCCGTGAGGGTATTTGCGGTAGCTGTGCCATGAACATCAATGGACAGAACACTCTTGCTTGCTTATGTATGGGCCCCCCTTTGGTCGACTCGCATGCGGCATATCACGAGTACCAGAACGAAGCGCTAATATCTCTACTTAGGCCGAATTCCTGTCGAGGCTGCCTCCGACGTCAAGATCTACCCTCTTCCCCACACCTACGTCGTCAAGGACCTTGTCCCTGACCTGACACACTTCTATAAGCAATACAAGAGCATCAAGCCTTACCTCCAGCGCGATACACCTGCTGAAGATGTATGACCTCTTTCTCACACATAGACGCTCGCCATTGCTGACCAAATAATTAGGGAAAGGAGTACCGACAGACCAAGGAAGACCGACGCAAGCTCGACGGTCTCTATGAGTGCATTCTCTGTGCCTGCTGCTCTACTTCATGCCCCTCTTACTGGTGGAACTCTGAGGAGTACCTTGGTCCCGCTATCCTTCTCCAGTCTTACCGATGGCTCGCCGACTCTCGCGATGAACGCACCGCCGAGCGAAAGACCAATCTCGAGAACTCGATGAGCCTGTACCGTTGCCACACTATTCTTAACTGTACCCGAGCCTGCCCCAAGGGTCTCAACCCTGGTAAGGCTATTGCCGAGATCAAGAAGCAGATGGCTTTTGGCAGCTAGAGGCAGAAAAACTATGGCTATGTTGTGAAAAGGAATGTGATGATTGGAGGCGGAATTGAAGCGATCTGAAGGGTCATCGCAGAAGAGAGAATCTGCGTATGAGATTATTAGGACTTTAACCCTGTGTATAGGCTAGATGGATGGGAGTTCCATGTGTTCGGATAGCTAACTTGGCAATATTATTTTCTTGACTGTTCACCCCTGGACCATATTGGGTTTGCTATGAATTGTTCTGGCTATGGTGAGGGTACTTGCTTGATATCGACGATATATGCTTCTGTCGTGATCTTACCGAATACAAAAAAACCGACAGCACCCCAACCTCGATTTCTTGAAGCGATTGAGCCCTCGAATTCAACCTGGCGATACCTCGAAAAATCTGATAGAGTTGGCGGCCCTTGACAACCACCCCTCGCTGCTGGAATTACCGCGGCTGTCGATCTTTCTCTACCCACAATCGTCATTAATTGCGGACAAAGGCAAGTGTTTTACCTTATATGGTCTCTTGGCTGCGGGTCTATAACACGAGGGTTTGGCTTTGGATCAATGTTCGTTAATCGAGTCTGCAAGTACAGCATGATCGACATGTAGGAACGAAAAGATCGGCAATCGCAACGACATTCATTCCGCTGGTTTCCCTTGTTAGCACCCTCACCCGAATCGACAAGACAAGTACAACATCCGCCAATGCATCACGCAAAGGACCCTCTGGGCTTCTGGCTTCAAGACGATACACATGTGGCTGGCGGCTGGTGGTGAATATACACACAAAGCAGTACTAGGCATACATTGAACCAATTGGACGAAATCAACCGAAGCGACGTGCTGTAATTGGTCTCGGGCATTTTTAAGATACTCACTTCAAGAATGGGATTAAGTACTCCATGTTTGGAATTAGCCAGAACGGCTAAGAACTGTGGTTGTGAAATAAGAACATGTTAAGATTCCTCCAGCAGTGATCAACCGCCTTCGTATACTGACAATCCCTATCAAAGTCTAGTCTCGGTGATCGACCACAGGCCAACCCGACGATTAGTTATGTATTTCTATATTCAGTTGTTCATATGTCGAGTTATTACTTATCACGGTACTAAAACTGATATCAAGACAGAGCTTTTCCCGCCTGTGACTGAGAACAACCCATCTAAGCATCCAAGATCGTATACTCTTCATCATACTCTTCAAAACCATCATTGCAACTGCTACTCTCACCAGACTTGTTGCTGCGGTGCCCTGTAGTACACCATGCGCGTCACAGGATATCTGCATCGATGCCATCAACGACTGCGGTGTTATGCAGGGAGGGCAAGTCATCATGAAATGCCGTTGCGTGTTATGCACCGAGGGATAACCCATCTATTTATACATATTTTTCTAATCGAGAACCGCCTTGATCTTTCCCCAACACTAGTAGTATGCATTGCCTGGCGTGCTCGGACTTCGTGAATAATCATTTACCGTCCCTGGGAACGCGCCGACCGGTGCTGAAGGTCCGCCCTTGATATCCTCGTCTGAACTTAAGTCGTCGACGAACCCATCGTCTTTCTCCGGCGGTGCGCGCATACCTTCCCACACATCTGTGTCAAGTGAAGGAAGCTCGTAAGGCTTGACTGTGTGAATCTCTCGTCCTGATGGCATCTTGCTGAGGAGGGTGTTGATGGGAGGGACGATTTGTGTGTTCATCTGATCTAATTGTTAGCAAGTGTTGCGGTGTAACTGTCAAGACACCTACCGTATCATTGACTTTGTTCCACTTGGCATCGAGCATTTCGAGCACCCGAATTTCCTCCATCTTGCCAGCATCACTTCCCCAGGCAGCCTCCTTGTCCACACGTCGATCTTCGCGCTTCTCTGTAAAGTCCTTCTTTAACCGGCTGAAGCTCAAACTCTTCTTGTTACTGTCCTTGACTTCGACGCCCAGTTCTGAGAGACCAGCGCGAACCCATCCAATACCGTCTGCAACCTGTCCACCTAACTCGGCATCAATTCCAAAGAAACGACAAGCGCGAGCTCGACATGTTCGACGAAGATCTTCTAAATATCTCAGAAGAGCGCTGTTGATCTTGTGCGAACCAGATCCAGCTGTGCTGCATAGAGATAGTGCTTTGGCTGCATGTTCTGAAGCAGCTAAACACAATCGGGCATAAAGATGAGCGCGAACCTTTGGGATTTCAGGTGCCTTGAACATCCATTCCTTGTCGGTTTTGTTCCGGTCCTGAGCAACTATCGCCGGGTACGGGTCGTCTTTGAGAACGGCCAGCAATGTAGCTTCAGCTAGCGCTAGAGACGACAGAGCTCGTGCTGTACTTGGGGTAACATCAGGACAAGGGGGACTGGCCGTGGCGTGCTCTCCTCGACCTGCAAGGAAATCGTATACTGAAGCGGCCTCAAGGAGACTTTTCGTTGCGGTGGTGACGGCATTTGTTCGTTCTTGAACTCCCAGGAACTCGCTGTTTGTGGAATAGAGGGGCTGTAAAGCAGATCGAGCTGCCAGAACATGTGAGAAGCCCAATGTTGAAACTACAAACGCAATCTCATAATCCAAAGACGATATCTTAACCCTGGCTCTCTCGCGCCCTGGAACATATTCGCCAGATAATGTTGGCCTCCATTCAACAACCGGGGCCGTCTTGAGCGTGACAACGGCGAGACCCTTGTTACTTAGACCGTCGTCCACCGCCAGCAGATAGGGAAGATAAGCATTTATACTGGATATAACTGTATTTAGGTTTGAGACCTGAGAGCTCGGAGGAAGCCTCTTGTGCTTTTTCAGAGCATCTCGAACTACCCCGCGGTATGTGCTGGCGTTGAGGGGCAGTGAAGGATGAGAGTGGGAGCTGAAGCTTGATGAGAAAGCAAAGGCCGAGGTTGTCGGGAGGATGAAAGGAAATGGCATTTTAAAGGGGAGTAGCCTTCACTCTGAGGCTGTATATATGGAATTTTACTGCGCGCACGAGAGAAGATGGAATTTTGTGGCGTAACTGCCTTGCCAAGCTCTTGGTCGAGGCCTGATGGCATCACCATACTGTGCTAAAAACATGGTCCATGCGCACTGTCAGAGTGACGTCTCCTTCCACCGGAAGCTCCTTTTCGGCCAACGGCAGCTCCACCAAAATTTCTGGGGTCACTTCCATGTCATTTAGAGCTCCACGTTCTCCTCCTTCACGCACCCAGCAGAGCTTCCCTTTTGCTCTCGTTGATGACTACAACGTGACAATGGCTGGCCCTTCTCCGTCACCGCACAAGCCTCGTCGCAAGACTACCAAGAAGCCTGGCAATGACGGCGACAGCTTCGACAAGGCTCCTCGTACAGAGGCCCTAGTAAGGGCGCCTGCTTTCCCTCTTGCGGCGTTTCTATGGCCCGCGCGCACTTCCTCGTCGCAATGGGAGGTCCTCCCTGTGATCCTCATGATTGTTGGCCTCTTCAGATGGGCGGCTGGTCTGTGGGGATATTCTGGTAAGGACGAGTGCTTCCGCGCGCCATCATGACACCTTTCGCTAACGAAGAGCTTCATACACAGGCTTCCGCAAACCGCCCATGTTTGGCGACTACGAAGCGCAGCGACACTGGATGGAGGTGACGACACAGCTTCCCATCTCGCAGTGGTATTTCCACGATCTTCAATGGTGGGGTCTCGACTATCCTCCCCTTACTGCCTACCACAGTTGGGTCCTGGGCAAGATTGGATCTCTCATTGATCCCTCGTGGTTTGCGCTCTTCTCCTCCCGAGGAAACCAGAACCCCAATCTCAAGATCTTCATGAGAGCAACAGTCATGGTGTCGGAGTTCTTGATCTACATTCCAGCCGCGATCGTCTTTGTGCGACGATACAGCAGGCTCCAAGGTGTGACCAACTGGACAGCATGGCTAGCGCTCGTCGCGATTCTGATGCAGCCTGCCACAATTCTTATCGACCATGTTCACTTCCAGTACAACACCGTTATGCTTGGATTTGTCCTGGCGAGCATGTCGAGTATGCTGGCAGAGCGATACAAATGGGCCGCGGTCTTCTTCGTTGGCGCTTTGGGATTCAAGCAGATGGCCCTGTATTATGCCTTCAGTGTCTTCTCCTATCTCCTCGGCCGGTGTGTCTACCCCCGGATCAACCTTACCAGGCTGTTTGGTATTGCTCTTGTTACAGCCGCGTCCTTCGTTATCCTTATCTTGCCCTTGGTTCTTGGCACCCTCTACGATAAGAGCCAAGGTATTGATGCGCAGGGAGATTCTAAGGACCGCCCTTCACTTCCTCTGTTTCCTCAACTTGTCGACATTCTCGACACCAAAGCCTTTTACTGGCCCATTGTGGAACAGTTGGTTCAAATGGTCCACCGCGTCTTCCCATTCGCCCGCGGCTTGTTTGAGGACAAGGTTGCCAACTTTTGGTGTGCGGCCAATGTCGTTGTTAAACTTCGCCAATGGCCAACGGCTCTTCTCCAAAAGGTAGCTCTCGGTGCCACTCTCGCTTCGATCACCCCACCCAACATTATCCTGTTCCTACGACCTCGAAAATCAACACTGCCTTTGGCTTTTGCCGCCACGGCCTGGGGCTTCTTCCTGTTCAGCTACCAGGTGCACGAGAAGAGTGTTTTACTTCCATTGATGCCCATGACCTTGCTTCTGGCAGGTAAGCACGGTCTGAACAAGGACACTCGAGCTTGGGTAGGCTTTGCCAATCTTTTGGGAGTCTGGACCATGTTTCCCCTGCTCAAACGAGTTGAATTGAGGATTCCGTATGCAGTCCTGACTCTGCTCTGGTCTTACCTGCTCGGTCTTCCACCGACCTCTCTGAGTGCCTATTTCCAAGAGGGCCAGGCTGCCTGGGCCCAATGGGGAACGGCGCTGCTGCACATGCTATTCTACCTCTTCATGGGCGCGTGGCACTTGCTTGACGCCTTCGTAGCACCTCCTCTCGACAAGCCTGATCTTTGGGTCGTGGCCAACGTTGGCGTTGGCGCTGCTGGTTTTGTGATATGCTATCTGTGGTGCTTCTTCAAGCTTATCCAAGAGAGTGATATACTGCCTGGAAGCTCAGCGGGCAGGACGGATAAAAAGAATAAAACCTCATAGAGGTGATGTTTTCTTGTCAATAGTAGATTTCAATACCATTTTGATTTGATGTTACTTTTTATCTGTGATTGAGTCGATTGAAAGGTCAAGCGAGTAACAAAACCTGTCCCATGCTGAGACTCGATGCAGCAACATCAGTTGCAAACAAGTGCATGTGAAAGCTGGTCTATGCTCCATTAATCACCGGAAGTGCATTGGTCTATCTGTGTGTGGAAGTGAATCAGTAGCATTCCGGCCGTGTCAACTATTGATGTAAGCGTAGCCAGTCGAAGAAGTGACATGACTAGTAAGAAGGAAAGGAGCGTTAAAAGCCCTATATGTTATAGCCAATAATCAGAGTACTACTAGTCGACAGCGAGTGAGCCGGGTAGATTATGTAAAAATTAAAAAAAAGACGACGAAATTGAGAGTAGACTTCTCCTGTGTCAGAGGCTTGAACCGCCGCCTCGGAGAGTGGATCAAGATGTGAGAGTTTTTGTTAAATCCAGAGAACATCGACTCAGGATATGATATCTTCTTGGGTCTATTCTCGTCGACAATGATGATTGCCAGCACGCTGAACATTCTTGGGGACTGTTCCGATCGCTCATCATGACCTGCGTTCTGCTGGTCAAACTTGGAAGGGATTGATCTGACGGGAATGGTCCTTTGCTGAGCCTGGACGAACAGATCCGAGAAACAAGAGAAGAGACGAATTTGCAGCCAGGCTTTAACCCAAGGCCCCAGTCCAGCCGTGATCGACGGAGCCAAGAAAAAAGCCGGTGAAACGTGCCACGGCGTGGTCAAGCGAGGGACAGGTTTCTGTGAATAGTACGTATTTTGCATACGGCTGCGTTGTGTAAGGCTGAGATGTACAAGGATCGGGCACATGCTAACACGGCAGGCCACCCCCTGCTGTACTCTGTACCTGCGCGGATGCTGTACTTTTCTCAGCCTTTGTCATGGAGCATCATTGCAGTACAAAGAGAGCTGAGGTTGGACTTTTCAGCCCCAAAACAACTAGCGGCCGCTGCTGTGATCTTGGCATTTGAGGCGCTAGACCTAGTTGAGCCTGAGGGATGCCACCCTGCTAGCCGGGGGGCTGATGCTGACTGGTTGCATGCCTTATAGGCTTATACATATCCCCTGGACAGTGCTTACTGTGTCAGTCGGGGACCTGCTCAGTGTCCAAGATAAGCTGGCTGTGGGGTCCTTTCCCATCATTTGCTGAAAGGCCTGACGCCCGAGGGAGTGGGTTCGGTCTAGGCTTAAGCATAGTAACCAACTCTATATCGATACGGTAGAGTCAGTGGACCAACAACAAAGGCTCGCCGTTTGGAACATACCGTCTCTAATCTTAACTCAAACAGGGCTGCGTGAGTTGCGTTGTCCTGGGATCGCCGAGACGCGAGTAGGCTAAGCTTGGTTCTTTGGTTCTTTGGTTCTTTGTTCACCTCCACGAGGTCTGATACATCCATGCATTTACACACATCCACCAACAAGCAAGGCTCGTGCGGTGACGGTGACAGTGCATCTCAAGATCCACCGTCCACTGTAGATGCTCTAATGGTGTGCTGAAGCCTGGTGGAAAGTCTCCAGTCTAAGCCCAAGTCTAAGCCTGGAGACGGAAAGGCAACCCTCACTCTCCTCAGATGCACTTAGACTCAGCCCCCAAAGCCAAGAGCCCCAGCCATGGCCTACATGCAGGCATCGCCGGCCTTGCCCATCCTATGTATCTCGTGGTCATTGTCCCCGTCCACGGCTCTTTGGCCGAACCCCCCCCTGCTCGACGTATACTCCGTTCAACCACGGGAAGGTAAAAAAAGACCTGCTTCTCCTAACCAGGCCTTCTTTACTCAGCTCTCGCCCTCTTCTCCGCCTTGTGTCTCCTCTCTCTCTTCTCGTCTTCTTTCTGTTTGGTTCTGCCACTGCCACTTCAACTCAGCTGAACCTGAACCTGCTTGATATCCACAGGCTGTTTCTCAGTATCTGGCTACTCACAATGGTGTCCAAGACCTTGATAGCCCTCGCGGCGGCTCTCGCTACAGCATGGGCTCAGTCAACAAACGATCCTACAGCAACCGCCGAGGAAACTGCCACAGGAACTGCTTCGTCAGCGGAGAAAACACATACTATTAATGTTGGAGCGGTAGGTCGGCTCGAGTACAATTGACCTGCACAACAATGCTGATGATGAGATAGGCTGGCCACAAGTTCAGTCCCGCCGAAGTCAAGGCCGATGTTGGTGATATCATCGAATGGCGCTTCTATCCAACTAACCACTGGGTCATTCGCGGAGACTATGACCACCCGTGCATTCCTTACGAGTACGTCGGTCTGAACCGCAAAGGTTTCTCTAGCGATATGCAGAAGGTTCAGGCCATCACCGACGATGTAAGTTGACGAGCTTCACGAATGTCAAACCTGAGTACTGATACTCAACTGCAATAGGCTCCTCGATTCCGAGTTCGCGTCAACAACACTGATCCCTTCGTCTTCTACTGCGGAGCCCCAGGATCCTGCGTGAAGTACCACATGATGGGAATAGTCAACCCCGTAAGATTCACAGTCTCATACATTACCAAGTCGTCAACTAACATCCTGAAAGTCAAAGAAAGAGACACTCGCGGGTTACCAAAAGAACGCGGAGGGTGTCGACTACCAACTACGACCCGGTGACCCATGGCCGACCGAGCAGGGCTTCCCTTCTCCCTCTTCAACTTCTGGAGCGGACGCCAATGCATCTTCTGACCACAGCAGCAGCAGCAGCGGAGGCCACAGTAAGTCTCTTTCCACTGGAGCCATTGCTGGTATTGCCGTTGGCGGTGCCGCCGTTCTTCTCCTTGCTGGTGCTCTTCTCTACCTTTGTGGACGACGAGGCGGCTTCGATAAGGCCTACCGCAAGAGCTTCCGCAGCAGCACTGTTCCTCCTGGTCCTCCCGTTGCCGAGAACCCCGTCTACTCTCCTCACCCGAGCGTTGCCGACCCATGGGCTGCCCAGAAGAATCCCAGTCTCATGGCGAGCCACTACGGCCAGCAGAGCCCGCCCCTCAGCCCTCATCAGTCACTTCCCTATGAAACTCATCCAGGCATGGTGGCTCAGGACGGAACACCCACCTCATATTAGTAAGTCCTCTCTCTCTTTCATCGTAAGCTCATGTGCTAACTCATCGACAGTGACTACCAGCACCCACAAATGCGCGCTTCCCCCTCTACTACCCCTAATCCTGTGGAAGTTGCCCCTGTTGAGCTTCCTGGCTTTCCCGGCCCTGGACACTCTCATGTCCCTGCGTACAACAACAACAACAATAACAGCAACAACAACGAGAGGACTTTCTCCTGGCACGGGGACGAGCATGTATATTACCAAGCACCGAAACAGGTGTAGCGTATACAAAATTCAACGAGGCAGGTGGTATATGTCGCGGTGTAGGCAAAGGTACCATATATAGGCGTTTTCATTGGGATAGTCATGCCACACGGGAGTTCTGTGGGGCGAGCGTTTTATAGTTATGCGTTTCTTTGCTTGGTTTCGAAAACCCAGTCATACTCCAAGATATCAGATATGAGACGTTTTTTAATTTTGTGGACGATTTTTGGTTCTCATGTTATATAACCACGGGCTTCGATCTAGGTTATTTACATCTATGGCTCGTAGCACAGGAGAAAAAAGTTAACAAACAATTCCCCACATGAGCGCATTCAAATATATCAAACTAATGTATACCGGACACTACAGGGTGTCGATAAGACGTGGCTAATACTGCTCAGATATTCAACCATTTGATGATATAGTAACGAAACAGGTACAGGCCAAAACCTGATCTGTATCTGAAACAACAAAGAGATAACGAGTTTCCTGAAAATTGGTACTGATCAGTGAGGCTTATGCTCGGTCTCGGATCCTGCAACGCTTAATTGAGCTTCACCACCATATGAACATGTGGAATAAAAGAAACCGACGTCATTTGACCTGACACGACGGAGGATTAGATCATATTATTTGTGGCAATCAAACAGTAAGACTTGGCCACGGCGTAGGTACTGTCCAGTTGATCATCAATCTACGCAATTGTCGATAGATGACCAGTGCAGTTTAACAACTGCACAGCAGATTTACTCAAAGGCACCTGCGACCAATGTAACGAGACCAGAAAGTTATAGGGTAGTGACGCCATTTTCTGTGAGACGAAATCGTCAGACCGAACGGTCATACTTCACACAGCACTTGTGGGATGCTGTCGCAAAACCCTAATTGGAGTTAGCTGTGGCCTCACAAGTGGAAGCCTGGACAGCACCGCAACGCGGCAGCGCCACCACAGCGGTATTATCAAAGGAAAAGAATCTCAGCAAAGAACATTCACACAAGAACCGGAGGGAAATTTTTCGAAGAGCCGAACCGCCTTTTTTAATTTCCATAAACCGTATTTATCTCATCCATAGAGAGACCCAATCCAGCCATGAGTGGCCAATCCTTTCACGCCCAAGACAGGTAAGAACTGGTGAACAACCCGTGCGTAGCATCTTCGAAATTCGTGAGGCGTCGTAACCATGCAAATCCCTAGATAGAGATCGCTTAGTCGAAGAGACCGAAGCCCATATCCTCGTCGGACTCCTCCTTCTCCTCCTCCTTCTCCTCCTCCTTGGCGTCCTCGGCGGCACCACCAGCGGCAGCAGCACCACCAGCGGAGGCACCACCAGCACCGCCGGAAGGAACGGAAGCGAGCTTCTCGGAACCCTCAGCAATGAGCTGAAATAGCCTGTTAGCATATTGATTTTAGTTGAAATAGTTCGGGCCACACATACGTCCTGGATGTTCTTGCCCTCGAGCTCAGAGATCAGGGTGTCGAGACGGTCGCTGTCAGCCTCAATGCCAACGGACTCGAGAACGGCCTTGACATCGGCGGCAGAGGGGGAGGTGTTGCCTCCGAGGCCGAGAAGAAGGTAAGCTGCGAGGTGCTTCATTTTGAATGTGGTTTCTGATGGAGAAAAGTTAGGAATGAATTCTTGTAATGATACTGCACGACTGGGTCGATCGCAAAGGCGAGAACAGAAGGGATAGCAGGGCTTATATACTCACGTCTGAAGTCAGAGAAGAACAAGAGAGATCAATCAATTTAACCGCAAGTTGGGCGGAGACTGAAACCTTCGAGTTCGGTGGTAAGGTTGTTCGGTGTGACAAAAAATCGAAAAGTTCGCGACGCTGCGAAAGGTCAAGGCCAATTTTGATCCTGTGGGCACCACTACCCTTAGCCGAAACCGTGAATGGGAGGTGTCACGTGTCGGGCGGGCCCTCCAGTCAGAGACCTAATCGCGGGGGAAGTCGGAAAAAAACAGCCACCGGATCCGAAGTTGGCACCGCCACAGGCTGGTACACGTGACCGACGCCTGGTCCAGCTTGTGGCGTTTTCCCTGTTCTCACTGCGCTCGCCCATAAAGTTGGCTGTTGACTGATTCTTTGCTCTTCACTAACTGTATGCTTTTCTCCTCCTTCATTCCGTGATCGCCTGTATCTCAGGCGTCTTCCATGGAATTTTCGAGCGCATACGACCCCAAACAGACCTCCTATCGATCCTGCGACCCTCGTCACTAGAAAGTCTTAAACTTTGCGTATTTGAAAGACGTTAAAGTGCCTGACGATCAAGAGTGCAGGAGCTTTTCCGGCCGCTCAATGACTCACAATCCACGCCCGAGGCTATTTGCTCCTCTTTGGCTCTGAGAGCTCTTGCCGACTGATTTATCAAGCTCTTTGACTCATATCTGACGCGATGCCTGTGAGTAACTGACCGAAGGCAAATCATGCGAGCATCAGGAAAAAGTTGACCATGGTTTTCCAGATCGGAGATCTTCTCGCCCAGATCAGCGGCGGCGACGAGGGGTCGGCCCATTCCCTCACAACGAGCCTGCCTCGATCGAACACGTTACCCAAGAGGAAAGCTGATGATGATCCTCGACCGAGCATTTCCAAGGCGCCTCGAGTCACCACCTTATCCAGCATCGTTGGACCACGAACAACACAACCCCCCACTACATCATCAAGGCCAGGTCTTCCATCAAGACCTTCTGACAGACCGACACCCTCACAACGACCCTCAAATCCGACAAACGGTGGGAGCAAACCTACCGTCCTGTCTTCCAGACCCATGAATGGGGGCAATCGAGTCTCTAAACCTGTTGCCCCTAGCAGACCATCCCCTGGACCCTCGAATGCACCTCCTGCACTTCGTGGTGCTCCACCGAAGAAGGGCTCATTTGCCGAGATTCTTGCCCGCGCTCAGAAGGCACAGGCATCGATGGGTCAGGTTGGTAAGATCCAACACAAGAAGGTGGAGGGTGGCACCATGAAAAAGGGCAAGGAGGAGCCACCACCTGCAAAGGTTGATCCTAGAATAGCCAAGAGCTTGAAGCAACGTCCTTCTCCTGCCGCCACAGGCTACGCTGGCACGGCGAAGCCTGGTCAACGGAATGGCACACCCGTGCCCGCAGCCGGAAAAGACCCACGCAATGGCAAACCCCTACCTCCCTCAAAAGCAGAGCGAGGTAGGATGACGGGTGGCAAGACACCCGGAGGCAGAGGTGCACCATCTGAAGAAGAACCCAAGAAGATTAAGAAGGCGGCTGTTGCAACAACTGGATATACAGGCACTGCCAGACCTAGACCAGGCGGTGACGCTCCCAAAAAGAAGGATGCCTCTCGTGGTGGAGCACTACTCAGTGCACCGCGAGCCCCCCGCCCAACAAGTTCGAAGTCACGATATGAAGACGACTATGACGAGGAGTTGGATGATTTTATTGACTATGACGATGAAGAAGATGACGGCGGCGGTGGTCCACGATATGATTATGCTTCTGACGCGTCTTCAGACATGGAGGCAGGCTTGGATGATATTGATGTCGAAGAGCGACGAGCAGAGCAGATTGCTCGACGTGAAGATATCGAGCAGGAACGTCTTGAAAGAGAGCTCAAGGCCAGCAAAGAGGCCCGTAAGCGGCAAGCCCTGGAAGCTCTTCGAGGTCGACGCCGATAATAAACACCTCTGTTAATCTGATCATGCTTTTGTTACATGGTCTCAGCTATCTCCAATTTTCACCCATATTTGGGCATTGACAACAACACCTTTGCTCATTCGAGTATCTTTCATAGCAACACGAATAACGGTCGAGGAGTTGGTATGCAAGGGGCGTTTTACGAGCTTGCCATTTTTTGTCTCTCCCCCCTTTGTCTTTTTCTGCACTTTGCTTCCAAATATCTTTTGTTTAGGGGCTACATTAGCGATGGAGTTGTCATCTTTCATCCCTCCCTTTTCTTTTCCTTTTCGTTGCATCTTTTCTAAGAGGTGGCAGCATGGCTTTGGTCGAGGTTGATTATTGGCGACCCGGACGGATTGACACAAGGAGTGGAAAATACTATTAGGGTTTTAAAGGCATAGCGAAATCGATCCTGTACATAGTTGCGGATACACCGACAGCGCTTCAGAATGATATCGTTGTCAAGAAGTAATGGTTCAATTGTATGGATTTCTACGGCAATGCGTCTTATCCCTTAAGCTCCCATAGTTATAATGTGACTGGTGGTGCATAGCAAGCTAAATAATATATGGAGTCAGTACTGCTAATTCATACTAGTTAGCTGATGCGCACTCGCTTGACAGCACTACAACAACTTGTTGCTCGCTCGTCTGGTAGTTTATAGATCATCTATAGATGTACACAGGCCCAAACCGCAACTTTGCGCTCGGCCGTTGAGGAGAAAGAGTTATTTGCACATGTTGACAACGATTCTTGAACAAATGCACAGAGTAGGAACACAATATGTAATTTTCCGATCCCAGGATGTCTAAAACTTAGACGCCATTAATGCCCTTGATTAGTTTAACGCCTTCTTTCCCAGCCTGATCCAAAAGCAATGCACCCTAGAGTCGTCCCAACAGATGTTACAGCAAGTCTCCTGACTAAAACTGATTGACCGATGTAATCAGGCTTTTTAGACACCTTTCAAACAGTCCGGTAGCTGCTCGGGCGAGTGAGCAAATCCCCGCGCATCACATAACAAGCTCGACGTAGAGTCGGCTGTAGTACTTGTACATATTAAAATAGTAACCCGATATCCAGGCCAGGACAACTATCCATTTGAGACGCGTAGGCAGAACCAAACTCACGAGACACATACGAACGTACGCAACTCTTAAGTGATTGTGGAGGGACATCATGAAAAGTCAGGGAGGTCAAGGTAGGTCATCGCTCTTAGACGACTTGCCACTGGTGCTCCCATAGGGTCTCAGGTTCCATCCTTGATAGGGCTTGACTCCCTGAGTGCTTTTAGCACTAGGAACAATGGACGGGGGTGGATTATGGCGAGGTAGGTTGGGTTCTCGCTTGATAGGGAGAGGGGGGAGTGAAGCTGATGCAGCAGGAAGCAGACTTGGTGGGGGAGGATGCGCTGGAAGATCAGGCTTGACTAGCTTTGGCTCTGCTTTGACCTCCGGGTCTTCAGGCTCCATGAGCCCCTTTTTGCGGAGGTATTGAATCGACTGGAGGACAGTAAGATCTTCTTGTTCCTTGTCGTTGAGAATCAATCGTTGCTGAATAGTGAGCCGTCCATTGTTGGCCTCACGGTCCTTCATGGCCGCCTCGCGAACCTCAGGATCATGGACGAAGCGGCACTTGCCCTTCTTGCCGCATGTTCCACCAGTGGAATAATATTTGCAATGCTTGGAAACGTCGGCTTTCTTGGCCGGCGGTGGAGGTGGAGGAGCAACGTGGGAACGAGTAGACATAACTTCTGGCTCGTCGTCTGAAGACTCCTCAGATGGATCTCGCATCTCGTCACCTTCATCGCCTTGCTCTCGCTTTCGCTTGATCGACGACTCGACTTTACGTAGTTGTCGTCTCAGTTTATCGGCCTGTTTCTCTAGCGAGGAAGCCTTGTCTTCGCCATTATGTGCCAGCTCGGCAGTCTTTTTAGCCTCTACGCGGGCCTTTGTAGGGAAATGCTTTTTCCTATCTGCCAAGAAAGCGGCAACATCTTTGACACTGTATTCGTTAGGATAGCCGCAGCATAGGTCAAATTTTACTTACTTGAGTGTTTCTTGTCCAATCAGATCGGTCAATACCTTCTCCTCTCCTTCATCATCTTCAGACTCCGATTCCATACCAGGGGTCAAGCCTAGTGTGTTCGTTTTGCGTTTCTTCTTCTTTCCCAGGGTGGGAGTTTCGGACTTGATGTGATTGGCATCGTTCTGCCCATGCTTCGGGTGACGCGGCTTGTCATTCCCGTGGTGAGCTCCCCGCCCACGAGAGTTCCCATCCCTAAAGCCTCCTCGACCACGGCGATTATTGTGACCATAGTAGCCATCTTGATTATGGCCAGGAGGTGGAGGGGGTCCGGGATATGTGGGATATTGCGGGGGAGGATAATGAACTGCTCGGGGATCATGAGGGTATGGTTGGCCGTAGCCATTCGCTAGCGGCATGGCTTCATGCTCGTAGCCAGGGCGCACAGGGCCATTTAATGGGGGCTTTGGTCCATTGCGATCATTGAAGCCGCCGCGCGATCTTCCATTACCATAATGAGCTACGGGCGGCTGTCCACCACCATTCCACTGGGCTTGGTTTGGGGGAGGTGGTGGCCCTTGATAGGGGTAGGCCTGTGGACCACCATAAGGGGCTTGTTGTGGGTATTGGGCAGGAGGGTATGGTTGAGCGGCATAGTTGTGGTGGTAGTCACTGGAAGCGATATGACCTTGTGGGTGTCCATGAGGCGGATGTGCATGCTCTGGGCCCCATTGAGGCTGAGGAGGAGGATAACTTCCAGCAGGTGGATGTGCTGTACCGTAAGGAGGAGGGTTATGGTGGGGAGGGTATGGCTGACCACCGTACTCATAATGGCCTTGAGGTGAACCGTGGTAGTCTCCACGACCACCGCTGTAATGACCACCACGTCCTCGGCCGTGATGCCCTCCTCGACCCTGACCATGTTGAGGATAGGATGGAGCTTGAGGCCCATAGCTCGGAGGGCCATTAGAAGAAGCCGGCGGTGGCGGAGGTGGTGGGCCGTAACCGTAACCCGACATGTTGAAAACAGGCGTACGTGACGATGGCTAAATTTGGTGGAAGTCAATGATCAGGCAGCTGAAGTTGATTCTCGAGAGCGCACACAGAGCCCAGAGGTCGAGTTCGAATGCGGCTTTGAAGATGTCTTTCTATACCGATCGATCGATGGGTTTTCAGTTACTCGAAGGATTGATAGAAATCGGTGTGAGACGAGTGTCGCGAGTTGTCCGAAGCTTTAGAAACTGCAAACGAAGAAATAAAGTTGACACAAGAATGAAAAAGGAGAAAGCGATATGAAGTGAAAGTATAGTTAAGAACTAAAGGTAACAATAATGTTGTAGCGCTTAGGCAGTCAAGGCAATCGTTCGAGGGACTGCAGTTGCCGGTAGATGTCGCTCTCCAAAAAAGAAGGTGCGGCGATGGCCAAACGAATTGAAAGACGGAAGGAGCTTCCTCAGGGCGCTGGGCTGTGACGAACTTCCCTGCACACCGCAGTCGCGAGAAACCTGCTAGTCTTTTTCTAGAAGGCGGTGGGGCCCAAATGAACTGAGAGTGGCTTAGTGCGTCCGGCATTATTTTTCTGCCGCGTCCAAGGTTCTTTGGATGCTGAGGAGACAGTTCGAGACTGCATGAATGGAAAGGCATTATCTTAGATGAAGAACCTATCTTTATGATTATTTAGCCATCTTACAGCCCCATCTGCTTATTCCACGCCCGCAAGTAAGATCATAACAGCAAGATTGATCGCGATCGGCTTCTAAAATGTTCATATTGGTATGTGGTACCCCACCAAAGATCTTGCGCATCAAGACTCATAGGTTATTTAGACAAAAATCGCCGACTTGGTGCAAATTGCGCCCGAGGACTTCTCGAAGCGCAGCATAGATGCCATTGAGGACAACATCAATGCGAAATACTCTAATAAGGTGAGATCCTCAGGACTGGTTAATGATTCGAAGTTCGGATTAACTGAATGAAATAGGTTATCCAAAAGATTGGTCTTTGTATCTGCTTGTACGATTTACAATGGGCGTCAGAAGGTCTCATCGGTCATGGCACAGGCCTGGTCAACGTCAATGGTTCGCCGATCGATGTCTTTCATTTGGAAGTGTAACTAACATAACGATGCAGCTGAATTTCGCATGGTTGTATTCCGTCCATTCAAAGGCGAAGTTATGATTGGCAGAATACGAAGCTCTACGCCCGCAGGAATCAACCTGAGAACGGATTTCTTCGACGACATCTTTGTGCCGTTCGAAGAGTTGCCAGAGGGTGCCGAATAGTAAGCAACCCGTATCCACTTGTATAAGGAGAGTAACTAACTTCGTACAGCTCCCACAGCGAACAACTCTGGATTTGGAACCTCGATGACGATCGGCTATTCTATGATAACCATGAAATGGTTCGCTTTCAAGTTATTGATGAGGAGTGGCACGACCAAGCTCCTGCAGGACCAACCCAGCCTGAGGATTCGCCTTTGAAGACACCGTATCGCATCAAGGCTAGTATGGCTGCGGAAGGACTTGGAGTCTGCCTCTGGTGGGATGGAGCATAGTGAACGGATTAATGGACTGGAGAGGCACGGAGAAGAACAAGGGTCCGGGAAAATATGTCACCGCGTTATATTTGGCGTATTTACATTTCCTTGTTCTATGAATCTACGATTTGATACCCGCCAACAGACGCTCCTCAACGTTATCCAAAACAGAGTAATGCTCAACGACGTTCAAGTTCTCAACTTCAGCTAAGAACTGTTTGTGGGGGTCCTGGCCAGGACCGCCCATCATGGGGTTAGGCATCTGCTGCGACTGCATTTGCTGGGCAACCTGGCTAGCAGCTACATTGTGTTAGCCATTGGGGATATCGTCAGATTCTGGGCACTTACCATTGTCACTACCAAGAAGGAAGACATAAACAAATTGTAGACCAAAAATGCAGAGAAAGTACCAGCTGATGCTAGACATCCAACGGGGATCCATCTCCCTGGTCTGAACACCAGCCTGGAGCATGCTCTTGAACTTGATGGTGATGGGGAAAGGTAGTTTCACTTTTACTGTTAGTCTTATCCAAGATCGTCCGAGCAATTGAACATACTGATGACGTATCCGCTGAAGAAAGCGTTGATCCAGCTCATAATGAGCGTGTTGGGAACAATCATGGCCATGTTATTCTTCATCATGCCCATCATGCCGTCCATGGCACTAGGGTCGGACAAAGGGTTGGCAGGAGGTTGGCCCTTGCGATCGGGCTCCTTGAGGTATGTTCCAGCCTCGTAATTGGTCGTAAGTATATCACGTCGGGACTCGAATGCCTTCTGAGACAGGACATGATGGTTGGAACGAAGGGCTACACCGCGAGCAAGGTAGCGCTGCTCACGCATGGCCTTTTCGTCCTGCTTCTTAGGCGCGGTCGCCATGAGAACGGATACATAGTGACGGAGAACACCGGTCAGGACCATGACAATGGTGATGGGGATGAGGATCCAGTAGCTATAAGCTCAAGTCAGTGAATTGGCCCGAAGGCGGGTTGGTCAGGAGCCAACGCACAATAACTGGGGGTCCCTATGAAGGGTTTGAACAGGGTTCTGCACCATGATGTCGAGAGTCAAAGGCGTGGATTGCAAAGGCTGGAAGGGCAAAGCTGATGTCGCGTTGCGATGGAGCTGTTGGAGTTGTGAGGTTCAAGGTCGCCAAATAGCCACGATTCAAGCCAACTTACGCCACATGCGGGCGGAGCTATCGATTGGTGGCTGTATGCTACGCACCCTGTAGCAGCCACATCCTATAGCGGACCTTGGCTCGTAGTGGTTAGACGTTCGATGAAGGGACAGCTATCCACATGCTTCAGCCCCACGGCAAGACCTCCCCGACACTTTCTGCACTTAGAGAAACAGTTGCTTTTCTGCGACAACATACAACATACAACATACAACGCAGCAACTCGATTTATTCAGTCAGAGCCACTGAAGGCCTATAAGTTATTATGGCCAACGCTGCCGAAAAGATCTCCGTCTACAACCTTGCAGGCAAGTCCACCCACCCGTGGAACCGCTTATACGAAGCTGTCTTCTGACACGGTGGCTCCTTGCGATACAGACCTCAAGAACACCTCCGACGATGCCATTCCTAACTACCTCAACTCTCTCAAATTCCGCCAGTCTCATACTCTCACCGATGTTCGACTTGCGCTCGGCTACACTGCCTTCGGTATTGCAGCTGCCTGTTTCTTTTGGGACTACAAGCTAGGCTTTGAGAGCACGAAATACTACACAGCTGCTGCTGTCGCGCTCTACACCTTGATTAACACCGCTTTGACGCTATGGATTATGTTTCGAGAGAAGGGAATAATCTATGAGGGAACTTCACCCTCTGGTGAGAAGGTAAGGCGAAATCACGATGTCCTTGTGTACATCGTACTGACGACCGCACCCAGATCTCCATCAGCAGCTCTACCAAGAAGAACGTCCCTATCTACAACCTCGCTGTCACCGTCACCGACAAGAGCTCGAAATCTAGTGTCCACAAGATCTCTAAGCCTTTTACTGGCTGGTTTGACGAGACCGGCCAGTTTGTTGCCGTTCCCTTTCAGGAGTTACTCGCCAATTTGGTGCCTGTGATCGGAAAGCGAGACCCAAAGCGTGTCACTGTATCCAAGGAACTATTGGATGCTAGTCCGGCCGTTCTCGATGCCATCCTTGCTGCGAACGCGACTGGTGCTGAGACCGTAACAGCTGATGTAACTGAAAAGAAGGGAGGCAAGCGACGCAACGCGTAAGTTCGCGATAAGGTTTACAATGTAAAAGAGAGGAGAAAGAGACATACATTTATCACGGCGTTCACGGAAATCATGTCCTGGTACCACGCATTGACTGCTATCACCAATACTAAAGGGAAATGCTTTACTTAAGCGACAGCATGACAGTGACTATTGCGCCAAATGCGGTCTAATTTTGAATGATTCTCACTGTTATTCGAGCCTTTCCCGACTATCTGCCATGCGCCAACCACGAAGAGAACTCGAATGCTGATATCCCAATTCGCATTGCCTATATCTAGAAAACACCCGATTGTCTCACTTGAAATCCGCCCAGGCCGCTCTAGCCAGTCGTGCCGTCTTCCTCACTTCTCGTACTCTATGTCCACAAACCAAGGTCAATTGCCGCTGAACCTGAGGCGCATGCGGCATCAAATGCTGTGAGTCGTATGTGCGAGGTAGGCTTCCCACAATCTCTAGCGCAAGTTTGCCACAGGCACCCTCTGTCCCTATGTCGTCAGCCGCGGAAGAGGGCCTATGTGAGAAGACGCTGCTGCAGATCTTTATGATGCTTCGAATGTGACCCTTGCCTTTCTCAGAAGCCTCGGCGAGTGTGTTCTTAATCACGTCGAGGGCTGCTTTGGTTTCAGGGCCGATGCCACTGTTCTGCGCGACGGCGATGGAGATCCGAAGGATATCGTCCGCGTCGGCTTCGTATATAGCGAAACCCATGTGCTTCACCATGAGCAGAACCGCAGTGCTATAGCGCGCCTTGACTTGCTGGTCCTGAACATCGGCGTCCTTCCCTGTAGCAGCCTGTAGCATTGGGCTAACGAGTTGGAAGTAGACTTTTTGTGTCCAGAGAGGCTTGACGATGGCGTAGTTTTCTTTACTCAGCGGTTGCTGAGGTGCCACAACCATTTCAAGCCGACGCGCAAGTTCAGCACCGAGCTTAGGATCCTTTGGCGACTGCTTAACAAAGTCAAGTAGTGCCTTAGCCTCCTTGCCGCTGTATCGTCGCACCATTCCTGCCGCAAGGGCGTAGATAGAAGTGATTTGTTCCAATCGAGTAGTTTCATTTCCGGATTCAGATGCTGCTAGCAAGTTTACAGTGCATTGTTCAAGCGCTGTCATGAGAGTTGGCAGAGTCTCGATCTTATACTTGTTGGCCAGAATTGTGAGGATTGAAAGAGTCACTGGTCTACTGAAGTTCGTGTCTGCTGCGAACCCGCTGAGTATCAACTCCTGAGCGACTCCATTGTCAAACTATAATCGAGTTAGTGGAAATGACTTCAGACGATGTGGTCAGGATAAGCATACCAGGCGTACTACTGCTGAGGGTTGTAAAGCCTGCAGTATACCGAGCGATAGGACATTAGGTGCTTCCAATGCCAGCCAGTTCCAGGACGAGCCATTCTCCAATATCATTTGCTCTTCGGGTGTTTTTTGAGGGACAGTAATAGAATCACCCCGGAAGAGGGTGATTGCGAAGCTCTCTGCTTTTAGTGAAGTTTGTTGAGACTCACTGAACTCGTGGATGACAAAGCTTGCCAGAGTTGAGATGAGATGAAGATACTGATGTCCAGAGACTTGATCAACGTTGGCAAAGTCATCACTTAGACTAAGAGCCTGTTTGCCTGTTTGAGGATGTGTTTCAATAGCCTTAGTTGCCCGGCGGTAAAGTTGCCTGGCAATGAATAGTGCTGCCAGGAGGAATTCGTTCCTGATCTCGGCGACCGAGGCTGTCTGGGAAACTCGGCTATGGTATTCGAGGGAGGTCTCACCCTGCTTCTCACCACCAAATTGGTTCAGATCTGTGTACGCAGCACCGAATTTTTTCAGGGGTTCATCCTCTATAGGGAGATTTTTGTCTGGGTTCTTTGCCATACAGGCATCGTTGAAATGTCGAATTGTAGATTGAACCGTAGCTGCCAAGGCGCACCAAATCTCAGGATCGGACTTTGCCTCGAGAGCATCGAACAGCTCTGATAAAAGAGCTCTTACCGAGTAGATGAAGTGATCAAATCCGTTTCTATGCGAAGTGGGCAATTCCGAAGAACCAATAAATCCAATGAGTCCTCCGAGAGTTGTCACTGTTTCCGCTGCTTCAGCTACTTCGGAGTTCTGTCGACTAGAGCGAATGATGGCCACGCTCTCGTTGACTAGGCCGTTGAAGCCGCGGGGGAATAAACGAACAGCTCGTTGGAGTGCCTTGGCTGTATCATTGATGAGTTCATCGCCACCAGGTGATCTTGGGTGTCCTGGACATGATTTCTTAAGAATAGTGAAAAGAGATTCGCAAATCTCTGAGCATGTTTCTTCAGGGAGTAATCGCTCATGGGTAGCTCTCGCGCCATCACTCGAAAGATCTGACGATTTGGCAGGTCTTTGGCAAACCAAAGCTCCAGCACCCTGAACTGCTTGAGTAGCTATCTTAATATCATCATACGAAGCGTCTGCTTTGGAACCGAGGTTGACTGTGTTTTTATAAACATCCTGGTAAAGAGACTTGAAGAAGCTGTCGATGGCAGCAAAATCCTCTCGCTCCTCGGCAGACATGTCCGAGTCGGTGAGTAGGAGTCGAGTCTCCAAGATAACGTGCAAGACTTTGAGAAGATCCTGACTGTGTACAGGCGCCTTTGGATGTCGCAGGTTCTCCTTGATATGTGTGAGAACAGGAGCGGCCATCAAGACAAATGCACTTGGCTTGGAGCTCAAGACACTAATCATGAGCCGACCAGCAGAGGCGGCGTACATGGTTGTGGCAAGGTCAGGGACACAGTCTCGAGTGACAGCGAGCGTGTAATCACGGAGGTTATCCCCCGTGAGCCTTCGTGTGAGAGACTTGAGGACTTCCAGAGTACCCCAAATGGTATCTTCGATTTCTCCATTCCGTACCTCATACTTCAGGCTGCCCCAGATTTGATTGGCATAGGGAGCAATTGATTTCTGAGGGTGGCTGTACGCATCGAGACAGGCCTGCATGGTTTTGAGAATATCGACCTACATTCTGTCAGGTTTGCTTCTCATATCCAAAAACAATACGTTCACTCACCTTGACATTGACAGTTACAGCATCACCCTGATCCAACTTGCCCAAGAGGAAAGTGAAGACCTTATCTGCTAACAAGTGGTTGGCCGAAAAGCAGTGGCGTAGCTGCAGTTTCAAGTCTTCAGGGGTAATTGAAACCTGAGATGCTCTAGGAAGTGAAATAGGGTAGTATGGTTTGAAGACTCCGTAAACTTCCTCCAAGACATCTTGTGAAACTGTGTATTCTGACATGAATAATCTCAAGATGTCAAACCAGACCATCAAACATTCGGGGTCTCGCTCGCTTCGGCACAATTGAATCAAGTCGAGCATGAAGCCAGCAGATGAGCCGTGCGTGTTTTTTAGGTCGCTAGATACCCCAGGGGTGATCATGAGCAATCGAATGAGCTCATAGATCTCAAGCCGGGTTTTGGAAACTTGGCGTGGGAAGTCGTCCTTTAGAGAACAAACCTTCTGGATAATGTCGTGCCCCATGTGACGTTGGAAGGACTTCATAGCGACTATCCTGGATAGAGCTGTCGCAGAAGGCATGATACCAGCTTTATGGTCGACCTCGAACATTGCTCCGAAGAAGCTGACGAGTAGTTTTACTGGTTGCTTATTAGAGGTAACAGCAGATTTGGTCCATGAGAGTTAACACACCTTGACTAGGCTTCAGAACATCCTTGCTTAAGAAATCCAAGGTTCGAGATAGGAACTCGAGTGCTGCCACAGTTAGATGCATGAGTTATGTGCGATAACACAAGGCAAAACACACCTTTAGCTCTCGCAGTCCAGTCTGGTGTCTCATTCTCGGCCTCGTTACCACTGCCTGGCATCCACGGTTGCACAGCCTCGACCCATCGTGCCACGGGGTTGGTGTTGGCAGTTGCTGTTTGAATTTCTAGAATAAAAGGTCAGAGAATATTCGCATTTCACAACGTTCCATAACCTACCATTGGCAGCTTTTTGAGCTATCGCCGTCTGTTGCCCCTCGTCATCGGCAAGAACAAATTCAAGAGCCCATTGCCTGAAATCGGCCATGATGGGCAATGTCGACACGTATCAAGCCTCTAGAGCGTATTCCGAGGTGTATTAAAGTGAGTAAATCGGCCAACACCATGCAACTTGTATAGGGAAACTTGTAGCTTTGCCCCTCGAGTTTGCGATACACAAGTGGCAGAAACTTGATGCCCACCAAAAGCGGTGAATTTGTATGGCGGGGTAGTTGAATAGGCACTGTCGTTGACGCTCTTGAAGTGATGTCAGGGATAACAGAAGCGAAGTGACGCTAGACGAACAATGGCGAGGTTCTTGAGTATGTTTCTGCTTCTGGTTTTTACATATTAGTCTTATCAGATCGGTCCAATTGCTGAAGCTCTCTTTGTCATCATGCCTTGCTCCGAAGCCGGTCAACGACCTGACCTCATCGCCCCCCGTCATTCCGTAGACGCGGCCCCACCACTGTAGAGTGACGACAGCCCCAGGCCGGTAACGCTCCGAAATTTTAGTGGCCAACCCTTGTCTTGCTACGGAACCTTTCCCCATCATTGACCTCAAATCACACATCAACAAAGCTGAGCCGATATCCAAGGGTGTTTCTATCGACTCAATTGACACCTCAACATGGCCTCACTGCGAATTCCTGCCATTCGCCGGCTTGTAGCCGCTCCGGTACGCGCTACCCGAGCCGTCAACCAGCGACGATGGGCTCAAGTTCACGACATCCGCTTCCTCGCAACAACCCAACCTTCGCAGGCCGTCGTCGAGAAGTACCGAGAGAAGCTCAGCCAGAAGGCTCAACAGGAGGGACTCCAGACTATCGACCAGCTCAAGGCCGCCTACGCCGACAAGATCCATGCCGAGCGCCGTAAGGGTGCTGTTGAGATTCCAGTTGGAACAATCCCCCAGGCACCCGAAACTCCGGTCGTTCAGCCCAACGCAGACGACCCCCCTGGCCAAGACGAGCCCACCAGAGATCCTCGCGATGCTCCCACATCACCTCCTAAGCCTCCTCCAACTGGCGCGGATAAGCCAGCTATCAAGACACTAAATGACATCATCGACCTCTCCAAGGCGCGAGAGCTTCCTGATAAGGAGCTCACAGCTATCTGGCGTCTCCGACATGCCTCATCCGAGCACAATCTATGTGCTGTGGTCCCAGCATCGACATATAAGGTTATGGAGGACGCTGCACGAAAGGCACCCCAATTCGTTCTTCCCGTACCACACCCCGCTCAAGGCGCAGAGATTCACTTCCTCCAATGGACCTTTGACGCTGAGACCAAGACAAGCACCGTTCTTTTCACCCAACTCGCCGAGTACAAGAACCGAGGCGAGTTTGCCCAGCCCCACACTACCATCACACACCACCTCGATCTTGCCAACGACCGAGGTCTTGTCCTGATGCAAGGCCAGGTCCTCCCCGACCGAGGTGTCACACCTGAGAACGCCAAGTGGCTTCTCATGTCTCTGCAGCGATTCTACGGCGGCTGGGACGGCGAGAATTCTGAGCTGAGTGGAGAGCGTAAAAATAGGGCTGAGGAGCGGAAAAAGCTGCTGGGTTGGTTCGCAGCTGGTGACACAAGATTCAGCGTCGACAAGCTACTGGAAGAGGCTGAGCGCATGGGTTGATCAGAAGGATACCTAGAAGTCAGCCATGAGTCTGGTGTCACGATTATGTGATAACAATTTTATTAAGGAGCGAAGCAACAGCCGAGGTACGGCAATGTCTTGTAGAATAAACGAACACGGAACAAAATGCAATTCGGAACATTATAATCTTGTAGATTTGTGCTGAATACTCTCTTCCTAGAAACTCTTCCCGTCAACGATTCACAAATTTCTTCGATCTATGAGACGATGTGAAGGCATTGTCATTATAGTTGCGAATGACCTACATTTATGATGTCTTTCGATTCGATGTACACGAACTTTTGCTGTAGTACTCTTCAATGCATTTGCAGTCGTAAAGATACTGTTGGTTGTAAATCTTTTTTTCAGTGGCATAACACCCTTTTAGCATCAACCAGCAATACCCATACTTACCTATCTTAGGGTGCGTCATAAGTCTCTGTGTTATTGCGGCTCCAATATGGTGCAGGGTAAGTACAAGTTAGTCACCAACTGAGGAACATTTACAGCACTTTGGTATTAGTGCTTTGAACTGATTGATGTTCTACAAGATAATTTAAGAAACGCTTTGGCCCGTGTACCAAGAGGCAGCTAGTGGTTTTGTTCTTTGACTTCGACTAGTTTGATACAAGCCCAAAACCTGGCACAGATGATTATGGCGTGTAACGCGACAGTATGTTGAGTACCTGGAAATGCTGCGAGAGTGTTGCACTTGCTTGTGGCATTCATATACAAATTCATTGTATTTATAATTTTATATGTAAAATATCTTGTATTTACCTCAACGCCTTCCGAACAACAGCGCCGCTCAAGCCTGGACTCCTAACAAAAGGTACCCTGACAGTGTTGATATCCAAAAAGCCAACCCGAGGTATCTACGTAACATAATATCCATCCAAGTATGCTCCAGATCATGTACCCTTTCGTGTTCTTTGTATATCCTGATCCATCTCTTCTATATGCGTGTACTGATTCGTGTGTATCGTGTATATCTCGTCTTGAAATCTTTCTAAGACTCGCCGCTACTGCTCGACTGGGACGCATCTACAGTGTCCTCCTTGACAGTCACCTTCTCCTGTCGTGGCTGGACTGCCTCGCATCCGTCAGGAACGCGGCAAATGTCACGTGCGTTACATGTTTTCCACAGCACCTCTCGAACTTCCTTGAACACCTGGTCGACCGCGTCCATAGCCCAGATGACATCTAAATGCTCGTACTCGGGAATAACCTTACTGTGAACCAGGTCGACATGGGGTTCGCGACCCTTCTCGAACCGGCGGAGTAATTTCTTTCCGTCAACAAGGTCATCGTTGCCGCAAACCCACAAAGCCATAGGCGGTGCTTGCTCGTTGTACCATGCCGAAGCTCCCTTAGGGTGTTTTCGATGGCCCTCGAGGGCTGACGAGGTCCTTGGTGTGGCAGGTCTTCCATCACCCTGGGAATCCATGTGCTCCTCAGCCCTTACAATCTCCTTGGTAGACAAGATGCACTTATGTTGGGCGAAGCATTCTCGGCCCAGCCACCATCGCATCGACTCCGCGCTCACATAGACGGGCGCGAATTGGAACATGCGATTACGCAGGCCACGATCCCAGCGAGCATCAGTCCAATCGAACAAGAAGGAAAATACCTTGTAGCCAAGCCAGCCATATAGACGTGGATCCAATATCTTATGCATCTGCATCATGAAGGGGATAAATGCGTGGATGCCAAACATGAGTCGGAACAAACCAGGTGAGATGATCCGCATAAACTTGAAGTACATCTTGCCAATGAGAGGTCCAGCATATGCGGCTGGGGCGAGGGCACAGAACACGGTGAGCTTCTCGCCCAATTCAGGTCGCTGCTCCTTTGCCAGGGCGACAAAGGTTTGAGTCGTTCCTTGGGAGTGACAGATCAGTCCGATTTTCTCAAATCCCGTTTCTGTAATAATTCTTGACGTCAATGCAGGTAGGTCAAAAACGCCCATCTGTCTGATATTCCAACACCACATTCTCGGATCGCTGTACTCGAGCAGTGCGTGCTTGGGCTCGAATCCGCAACGATTGTTGCCAAGCCACACATCGTAGCCAGACTTGCAAAGCCAGAAAGCGAGCGACTCGTCATCGTTGCAGCAATAGGCACCTGAGCTTTGCAGCAGACCATGCATGAGCAACACAGGGAACTTGGGTTTCTGTGATGGGTCCTTGAGCTTCTTTCTCTGGCGCTGGAAGACCTCGGGCCCTTGGTCGGATCTCAAGCTCTCCTCTAGCTCGGTATACTCCTTCGGATCGTAGACATGCCACAGGTCAATAATGAATCCATCTTCGGTTTGAACCTTGAATGCCTCAACATCTAGACCAACTCTGCGTGCATAGTAGGCAACATCGCAGATGATAGGATCTGGCCCACCTTCGGTTGGTGGGAATGCTTCGGCGTTTTCCGCCCTATCCAATGTCGGTCCATTCGGTGACTTTTGCTTCCAGGCCTTTTCTTGCTCGTGTCTTGCTTGAGCTCTCCGCTTCTCCTCTTCGTAAAATGGCCTGTCAGAACTAGGATCGCGAAAAGTCAATCGGTACCAGATGTTCTTGTACACCAGAGGTATTGACGTAAACAGCGAGCCCAGGACAATAACACCGAGAAACGCGAGGCTTAGGAAGAATGCGCTGACTCGAAAGAACATGCACTGGAGGTTGCGCATCATGCTGGGAGGTCCGTAAAGTGGCAGTGGAGGAAAGAGAGGGTTGGTATGGGATGGGGGTGTCTGTCTCCGTAAGGTACTGTTGCTGTTGGGCTTTTGTAGGGAAGCACCATTATGTTCTGATGGCAGCTGAACAATCTTCTGTTGCTCTGGGTCTGCGTTCTCGACATTGGATATTTTCTCCTTGGTTTCATTGCCCTCTTTGATCTCAACGCTTTCTGGTTTGCCTTGGAGCTCTTCGCGAAGGACGTTGAGCTTATACGCTTCCTGCAGTGGTACACCGGGTAGTCGGTTTCCATCTGAAGTAATGATAACAGGATCATAAGGGGTAACGAACTGCGCCTCGACAGCAACCCCAGGATCCTCACCCGTCGGCTGTTGATGAGAGAGCTTCTCAGCCTGTTGTGAGAACTGGATGGCCTTTTCGGCTACCTTCCTGCCGACGACTTTCGGGTGACGATCTCGAGTCGCAGTCGACGAGCCATGGTAGTTTTGGGTCATGATTTCGGTATCACGAGACGATGGTGACGGCCAAACTTAATCAGGTATTCAGGATATCGGTGCCAGGTGAATATGGCTGTTGAGAGCGAGTTGTCGAGCGGATGAGCACCTGCCGACTGTTTGGTGAGATATAAAAGAGTACACTGCAGGAAATATCCGCATGTCTGGCAGGGGCAAATAAGGGAAGTTGGAACTATAAATCCAGAACGGAGATCGCCAATGCAGGAATGGCCAGGGATCAAAAAAAGAGGGTGGGATCATAAGGAATATGGATCGAATGGTAAGCCCAATGTCTCGTTGAACGGGCAGACCGATTATTGACTTCGCCCTCGGTTGTTATGCGGTGAATAGGGGGACTGGCGCGATGAGAAGGAATCGGATCATAAAATATGATAGAAAGTCCAGACCGAATCTTTTCTCGTCTGATTGTTTACAACCAAGGGGGGGAAACGGTTGAATGTCATCGAAGACGCTGGCGCTGGTCAACCATTCAAGCGACAGCCATGACAGGGCAATCAACTCTGGACGGACACTAAAAATCAATAATCCAGTAGTTGCGTCATTGGCATTGATCCGGATTTGTGGCGGGAACGGGGTCTTTAAGCGCGATGATCCTTGCTGAAAAGCATGTGAAGGCTGTGAAAGGGGGCTGAGGAGAGATCATCTAATCTGCGCTCTCAGCTGTGTTTCCGATAGCTGTGTTTCCGATGATCCTGCTGGATTTGACGATGTCTATGATGGTCTGTTCTTTGCTCATCTTTTTGTTTAGGGAAAAGATATGAGCGCATTCGTGGGTGTGAGTGGCAGATATGCAGTGCAGTTGGTCATTTCTGATGCCCATATCGGTTGGTAAGTCACTTGGCCCTCACTCCTCAGTACGGCTGGGCATGTAAAAACAGGTTCCTTCTAATGATGAATGTGTCATCGGGATTGTCCAAGATAAGGTACATTCAGATGGTGTTGATCTTGGTTCGTGTCTCCAAGTACTTCCAGGGTCTGTTTACCCCAGGTCCGGCTCGTCTCGTGCTGCGGACGCGGACAGACAGCTCGGTCTTGGTACGTACCTCGGGGCGGCAGAGACCCCCGTGTCGCACACCAGGTAGAAGCCGAGGCAGGCGCTGCCGAAGCGGAAACCACATCCAATTTCTTATTCTTAACTTCAGAATAGCTTCATACCCTTGGGGTTCCTTTGGTTTTTCTGTACAGTTGTATACCCGAAATTCTTCTTCCTTCTCTGTTTATCCAACACCTGTCATTTTATCATTTGAGTAATTGCCAAAAGCGATGCAGTGACCCCCGCGTTTGTGTTTCGAGCTTCCCCGTATCCTTCTCCAAGAGTTATACCAACACCTCCCCAAGCCTGGGTCGTCATCGAAATGGCGTCGTCTTCACAATCAGCTTTCTCCTCGACCAAGAGACGGAACCGTAGACGTCGTCAGGATAAGCCTGCTATCACCGCTAAGCTCGTGCTTGACGATCATATCAAGAGCGATATCGGCATTGTATCCGAGGACATATTTCGCAATCTCTTCCCTCATCTAGGTAACGGTAAGTCGAGCGCACCACTCAATGCGGATATACACTAGAACAAAAGCTCAGCTCAACTCTACCAAGGCGCTACCGAAGACGTCCACCATATTGCGATCGCTCCCTGGGCACCCAACGCGAACCCCATTGACAGTCCGTGGTCAATCGTACCGATAATAGAGTCTTCTGCACTCGCGCCCTCGACCGTCCGATTCTCGCCGTCTTCAGCTTCCCTCCAGAGCTTCGCTGTCACACTGCAACAAGTTGCGCCATCCAAGCTGTCAAGCCATAGTCGTGGTGGAATCGAAATCCTCGTCCTTGATGTCGTGCCTGTGCCTCTGGAGACCGTCTTCGTGAGCCTGGAAAGTGAATTGACGAAGAGACTTGAGAATGGAGAGGGAACTTTCTTTCGGAATCACCCTGTCAATTCCAAGGAGAAAAACAATGCCGATTCAACAGCCGATGGGCGTCTTGTGACCTCTCTCAGGGCTGCTTTGAGCAGCCTCAAGGTTGTACACGCAGGCGATCTCTTCCCGCTTCCTCTGCCACCACACCCTCTTACTCATGTGCCTCCGAATCCTGGAAAGATCATGCTGTGCGAGCCCGTTGCTCAGGGTGTTTTGACGGAGTCGACCAAGATCATTCTTATGCGCGGGCGTGTCCATACCAAGCAGATCCGGCGTGTTGCTTCCATGACTGCAAGTCAGCAGCTCAATGGTGTTCCTGAGGATGAAGACGACGCCAGTACAGATCAGTTCTATTCTGCGGCCGAGGACCGGGATAAGTCAGGAATGATGGAGGATATGGAATCTGCCACCGAGACGGAGCCAGATCTGTCTGGCTCTGAAAACGAGGATGAACTCTCGGATGATTCCATGGATGATATGATCTCTCTGCAAGCGCCAACATTACCAACAACTAATGCCAGTGGTGTATCGACACTGCAACCAGGGACACCAATGACAGTTGGAACACTTCGTGGTAGAAAGACCAACGGAATCACCACACCCGGTTCTGTTTTCTCCAACTTTACCGCTACCACAGCTCGACCAGATAGACCTCGAGGTCGTCTTTTTAAAGCTCAAGGCTTGATGGAACAGATCCCCATTGACATTCTACACCCAAAACCATCTTTGGAAGACGACGAGGAAGCGCGGATCTATGTGGACGTGACATCGCTAAGTCGAATTGGATGTTTTTCTGGAGACTGGGTCAGAATCGAAGCTGCTGAAGAACCTCCTACGAATGGGTTCGGTGCGTTCGGGCTCGGAAGCTTTGGACAAGTTGAATCGGAACCTGCCAAGTGGCGACCTGTCCGAGTTTATGGCCTCCCTGAAGGTTATTCGCAGCGGCCCATGACTAGAATACCAAGTGCTAAACATGGAGAAAGGAGGTTGTCTTTCTTCGAATCGCAGATCCAGCGACCTGCTAGTCCCACAGCCTATGCGTCTCCCATTCTCTTAGCTAACCTTGATGATACACCTTATCTTCGCCTCGCACCCTTGAAGAAGGCATCGTATCAAGGAAAGGGAACAATTCCCCGGTTCACAAGCGCAGCTCGACCTCCCTATGCCCGAGACATTACTATCCACCATATACGAACTCCTATCTCCGCAGAACGAGCCTTCCAGACCGCTGTTCTTGGTGGTTTGAAACGATACTTTGCACAAAAGATTCGTCTTGTTCGAAATGGAGATCTCATTGCTGTCCCGGTCGACGCCGAGCTTGGTCGCACACTTCAGGAGATGCCTGGAGCAGGGGGCTCAGAAGTAGACGATGTGATGGCACTCACAGCTGGTGGCCAGGAGGTTGGAAAGGAGCCTACAACGTTTGACAGCGTAGCGTGGTTCAAGGTCGGACACATTCAGATCCAAAAGTCGGACGAAGATGAAGATGGAAGTGCTGATTCTTTCTGGGGATCAGTTGCGTGCATCGACAGTTCATCCGTTGCCATGCATGGCTCAGGCTTCGAGACAAGCCGGATACCTGGCATCAAGCAGAGCACATGGCAGTATTATCTTGGCCTCAAGAAGACACCGAAGAAAGCTTCGGAGTCAACTCCGACTCCAATTCAGGAACCCGAGCTGCCGTATGTCTCACCTCTCCGGCGTCAGCTACGGGAGTTAATCGCAGCCGCTACAAGCGCAAGAGCCATCCATCTGAAGATGCCCCCTGTCGCAATTCTGTTGACCTCGACACATCGAAACATTGGAAAGTCTTCCTTGGCGTCAGGCGCTTGCTCCGACATGGGTCTTCACACATATACAATCGACGCGTATGATATTCTTAGCGAGGGAAGCGGCAGCGGAAGTGATGTGAAGACTGAGGGTTTCCTCAGGACAAGAGCAGAGCGCGCCATGAGTTGCGGCCCTGACTGCTGTGCTCTTCTTGTTCAACATGTCGAGGCACTCACTGCAGACCGCATTGAGTCAACGATCAAGGAGATCATGGAAGACACCCGGGTGTTGATCGCCACGACGAATGAGGTCGACAAGGTACCCGATGGTGTTCGAGCGTTATTTACTCATGAGTTGGAAATGACAGCCCCCGACGAGGCGGAACGTGAATCCATTCTCAAGTCTATCATCAGCGATAGAGGTGTCAGTCTCGAACCATCGATCGACCTTAACTCGATCGCCCTCAAGACCGCTGCACTTGTGGCTGGTGACCTGGTGGATGTTGTTGAGCGTGCTTCTATCGCTCAACAATCCCGACTGGAACAGCTTTCAGCGAAGAACACGCACGACAACAAGATCATCACTGTACGAGATGTTCAGGTCGCCGGTGGCCCTTTCGCCCGCTGTCTAACAAAAGGAGATTTCGAGATTGCTGTCGAGGCTGCCCGCAAGAACTTCTCTGACTCTATTGGTGCACCTAAGATCCCCAATGTCACCTGGGATGATGTCGGTGGTCTGAACAACGTCAAGGAGGCTGTCACTGAGACCATCCAACTGCCACTCGAACGTCCTGAGCTTTTCGCAAAGGGCATGAAGAAGCGATCGGGTATTCTATTCTACGGTCCTCCTGGAACCGGAAAAACATTGCTCGCCAAAGCAATTGCTACAGAGTACAGCCTTAACTTCTTCAGTGTCAAGGGACCCGAGCTTCTTAACATGTATATTGGAGAGTCCGAGGCCAATGTCCGACGTGTGTTCCAGCGTGCTCGCGACGCTAGGCCTTGCGTTGTCTTCTTTGACGAGTTGGATTCAGTGGCGCCTAAAAGAGGTAACCAAGGTGACAGTGGTGGTGTTATGGATCGTATTGTCTCCCAGCTCCTGGCAGAACTGGACGGTATGGGTGATGATGATGGGGGCGGTGGTGTTTTCGTCATTGGCGCAACCAACAGACCAGATCTCTTAGATCCTGCCCTTCTGCGACCTGGTCGATTCGATAAAATGCTCTACTTGGGTGTCTCTGATACTAATGACAAGCAGCAAACGATATTGGAAGCTCTCACCAGAAAGTAAGTTTGCGAAAGTACTCCTTGGATTAGCACTGCCATGACTAACCTTTTCATAGATTCACCCTTCATCCTTCGGTCTCTCTCGCCTCTGTGGCGGCGAAACTCCCTTTCACCTATACTGGTGCAGATTTCTATGCCCTCTGCAGTGATGCCATGCTTAAAGCCGTCACACGTCAGGCTACAGCAGTGGATAACAAGATTCGCGCCATCAATGCCGACCCAGCAACCCAGTATCCCATTTCAACAGCCTATTATTTTGACCACTATGCTACGCCCGAGGACATTGCAGTCATGGTTCAGGAAGAAGACTTCCTTGCTGCCAATGATGAGCTCGTGCCTAGTGTCAGTGCCGGCGAATTGGCTCACTACGAGCATGTGCGCGCTACCTTTGAGGGAGTAAAAGAGAAAGAGAAAGAACCTAAACCAACTACGGTTCAGCGTGTCGTGTCCGGGGCATCGGTTTCATCCAAGGGCAAAGGGAAAGCAGTCGCGGGATCGAGCAAAGGCAAAGGGAAGGCGATTGCTTTGACAAGTGACGAGGAACTTGATGAGGAGGATGAAACGGATGGTATCGATGAAAGATCCAAGGGCAAGGGAAAGGCACCAATGGGCTTCCAAGACGGAACAGCCAGTGACGACGATGGACTCTATTAGTCGGCGGTGGAGCAGTACTGCATTATATAGTCTCTTGTAAATTGAGCAGTTGAAGGGAGATTGGACGTTTGATCTTTATATTGGTATTAATGTTTTGGTGGTATATATTGGTTGAGTTGCGACTAGACTCTGTACACTATTCTTTCTCCATCTAGAACATCGAAGCGAAATCTTGTGGTTCTTTCTGCTTCACGTCACTCTTATTTCTTAGTTTCTTCCTTAGACTTTTCGTCCTTGGTGGAGGCCTTAGCTGTCGCAGGCTTCTTAGGTTCTTCTTCCTCCTCGTCACTATCCTCGTCGGTTTCCTCCTCATTTTCCTCTTCCACATCTTCACTTTCCTCGTCTGAGTCTGAGTCTAAATCCGACTCATCATCGGACTTTTCCTCAGCTTTCTTTTCCAACTGAGGCTCCCCCTTTGTTGCCGTCTTGGCCTCAACACCTTTGACTTCCTCCGTGCTCACCTCCGTAATACTAGCTTGGGTCAAGGAGGCTGAATCTAACTGACCCTCCTTCCAGGTGCCGCTCGTAGGGCTTTGAATGGCGTTTCGTGCCGCGTCAGACTCAGCCCACGATCCAGATGTCGGAGATTGGATACCGTCGATCTTTTTGGCGCTGTCTGCCGAAGCTTTCTTGGTAGGAGTTTCTGGAGTCTTCTTTGGCTCTTTGCCGGTCTTTGGTGCCGCCTTTATGGTGGTCTTGTCCTTCTTGGACTTCTCATCCTTTTTAGGCTTCTCGTCCTTCTTAGTCTTCTTATCCTTGGTTTCCTTATCCTTTTTAAGTTTGTCGTCTTTATTAGGCAGTTCATCCTTCTTGGTCTTTTCGACCTTCTTGGATTTCTCAACTGTCTTGGACTTTTCGACCTTCTTGGTCTTGTCATCCTTTTTGGCCTTATCATCCTTCTTGGTTTTGTCGTCCTTTTTAACCTTCTCCTTCGTGGTCTTCTTCTCCTCCTTTGCCTTCTCGTTCTTGGCTTTCTCTTCCTTCTTAGTCGATGCTTCCTTCTGAGCTGTCTCTTCTTTCACAACCTTCTCATCCTGCTCAGGCGTGTCGTCCTTCTTAGGCGTGTCGTCCTTAGTTGTCTCATCTTTCACAGCTGTCTCCTCCTTTGTAGCCTTCTCATCCTTCTTGGTCTTCTCGCCATCCTTGCCATGAACCTTTTCCCTTAGGCTCTTCAGGCGAAGGTCTTTAGCCTTCTGCGCAGCTTCCTCAGCGACCGATCGAACGGGCAGGACCTTCTCTTCCTTTTTCGGCTCTGCGGAACCCTTGACTGTCGCTGTGGGTGCAGCAGTCTTGACTTCAGGCAACGGAGGGGCGGTAGGAGCAGGTTTTGGCGCTGCTGCTGCCGCTGCAGCAGCAGCAGCTACAGCCTTGGCAATAGGATTAGGAGGAGTTGCTGAAGACGGACCACCAGCAAGACCACCGGTGAGGTCAAGGGGTCGCTTTAGTGGGGGATCAGGAAGTTTGTCGTGGATAGAGGGGATCGTGTGTTCGTCGAAGTGGATCTTGACATGCTCCTTAAGCTCCCCATATTCGTTCCAGTCTTCGATCTCGACGTAATCCTACAAGAAGTCACATGCATCAGTTATATGCGTCATGGTAGTAATATGGGGGAGGTTTGTCATACACCCAGAACCCAGCCCTCCTGTACCAGGCCAGGGAGCTTCCTCGCGCGGCCATTCGCATCTTTACCGGCTCGTCGACCCCAGAGCAAACGAGCCTTTGTATCGGTGGCAATATCAATAGCCTTGAACGGAACCCGGTTGGCGCGCAAGATGGTCTCGAGACGTGAGGTGGCCGTGACGATGTGAGAGGAGCCGGCGGTGAGAGAGGTGTAGATGTAGAGGGCGGGGTCATTTAAGTAGTTGGTCATGTTGAATTAAGAATTAATTTGTGGTTCAATATGATTTGATGCGAAAAGAGAGAGTGAGTTGTTCGTCAGGGGGTTTGCATCGTCTGGTGGAGTAAATGGATGGAGGTTGGATTTCTTAGACAACTGGCGAGGGTGGTATTTGATGGGCGTTGGAGGTACGGAGCTACAGAGCTACGTAAGCAGCTAATGTACCTCGTGCAGCGAAATAGCAGGGAAAGTACTTCCGCTACAGAAATAGGAGAGCGACAACTCCTTAATGATGCCCCTAGCGCTGTAACGCAGGTATGATGCGGGGGCGGGGCATTTGTGATGCACCTGTTGCTGCAGAACGGTCCCCTAATTGATGAAGAATGCAGGGGAAATAGGAAATAGAAGAATGGAAGGTTTAGAATTGGAAACCTTGATCAGCCGCTGTTTGATTGTCCCTATCACCAAGTAGTCCAGTTCGCAGGATCCTTTTGTACTCGAGTATTCCATAGGATGACAGTATAGCAGTGAGTCCTTGTCGTGCATTACATTAGTACCGAGATAATATCCATGATACAACAACCTCAGGATTGAACATACTAGTGCCATCTCAATTGCAGGTTGCTTATTACAGAGGCTCATGGCAATTGTCGTTCGTTGTGGCTGATAGGCGAGTGTGTGAGGCTGGAAGGTGCTTCTCCACCACAGACGTCGTCAGCTCTCGCTTTCCTTCTCTTGTCTCCTTTGTCTTCTCTTCTTTTCCTTTCTCTTCTCCTTATCTTTCTTTCCTGCTACCGATAAACCTCCCCTTTTTACCATCGTTGCCTCCAGCATTACCTACAGTGTAGGCTATGGCGTCTGTTAACCCCCCGAGAAGAGCCCGCTCGTGGTAACCAGGCCTACGGACAGAGCTCGTTCTTTGTCCGCCGCCATCAACGGACGCCTGCGGACGCCAGCTAAATTCGGAATCGTCCACCAACGGCGCATGGACAGCGCGAAACGAAACTCATCTCCCATGATATGCCCCTGAAACTTCTTGCGCTTTCACTCTGAGACCAAGCCATTGAGCTAAAGATAGCCAAGCGGCCTGCACCAGCAACTACCCGCGTCTACAGCCGCAAAGCAAGCCAAATCATTTGCTGAACGGATGATAATCTCGGCTTGACCCCACTCCAAATCTATTTACTGATGCTGCAGATGATAGTGGCATCTCAGCATATTCTTGAGCGGAGGCAAAGATACAAATTTAGAGTCCCATCGGCCAGTCGCCTGCTTCTTGTTGTCCCTATTGATGCGGTGTATCGATTCACAGCTTTGGGACTGCTCCATTCACACGAAATGACGCTGCAGATCCTGACACGGTATCATTTGGCTCCAGTTGTGCCGGTCGCAATAACAAAGGGCCCCGCCGGTAACTAGACTAGCCCTTGCTCTCGATGTGGCTGGCTGCCAGTAGATGCTGGCCTACGATCTGGCGGCGTTTTTGAGCGTTTTAAGCCTTGTGCACGCATCGCTTGGCGCACAATCTCCCGGACCCATGCTGAGGAATGGGCGTCTCATTCAATGTTCCACGATGGCGGCTTGGTGGACAAGGTTATGAAACGGCTTGCTACAGCGTCTCTGATGAGAGAATTAGTCCGCCATGCAGACATGAGCTGGTGAAAGGGAATTGCAAGCGCATCTCAGACGAAGCCCTCGTGACGACTTGGCTTTGAGTGACCCTGGAAGGAAGTCGCAAAGGCCTCAGTTAAAGTGCATCCGAATTCTGCAGTCAACTCCGTCGGCTAGGTACTTTGCAAAGGGTCGTCCAAGTTACACAGCGATCAAAGAGTTGAATTTTTTCCCCTTCGTCTCTTGAGTCATCTGAACTTACAGCTTTTGTCGACACACAAATCGCAAGGGTGACATCTGATGGCAACGAACCCACACCGACTTCTGTTACAGTTGGTCAACTCGCACAAAACCACGCAAAAAGGGGAGATGCTAAATTAAAGCCTTTTGCGCTGGCTAGAGGAAAGCATGGCCCTGTAAGTCTGGCAATATTTGATTGGACCAGCATATGCAGCCGAAGGTATCTTGCCAGCAACCGATGCTTCGTTGCAGGGAGCCCTGAGGAGCGGACTGGGGTTAGAATAAAGCTAGACTGGCATGAGCGCTCTAGCTCAGGAACAAGCCAGTCAAAGGTGCAGCTGCTAAGGCTCTGCCCGATCCTCAGCCTGGCTGTAGCCTTTGTCAGACCCAATCAGCGCTCGGATTTTTGAATGCAAGGTACCATTGTGTGGTAGCTCGTGTAAAATCCATTTTGGATGCCGGGGCTAAGTCATACTAAGCTCCAGGAACTGGGACGGGGAACAATGCCAATCAAACCAATTGGGGTCAATGATCAATCGGTCAATGAATGAGGTGACAACGCACCAGGCTCTGACGGTTGGACAGGCAGGGGTCGGATGCTCGCTTTAATGGGCAGAGATTAAGTCCCGCTGTTGTGTGAAAACTACAAGTCTCGCTCGACATCCGCTTGTTTGTTTCTTTCCTGTTTCCCTCTTCACGTTGCTTATTTTGACAATACTTTCCAGCCTTGTGCTATTACTCTCCTTAACAGATTCTTGATAACGCTCTTTGTGCCTCGCACGCTTCACTCCTTTTCTTGGCTTCACGCAACAAGAATCTCTCACTATCTCAAAAGTCACGACAGTTCTTTTCAGACAAACAACAATCACAATGCACTTCACCAGCCTCTTCATTGCTGCCGCTGGCGCCTCGGTCGCCGCTGCTCAGGAGTACGCCCCTCCTGCTGCTGCCCCTCTGGAAACCACAACACTCACCTCGACCACGACTCGGTTTGTCACTCTTACTCAGTGCAACCCTACCGTGACCAACTGCCCTCTGCGTACTGCCACCTCCACTGAAGTTGTTCTCACCACCTCGACTGCTGCGCCTGAGGAGCCTACCACTACATCTGTCTACGTTCCTCCTACCACCAGCATTTACGAGCCTGTCGTCAACACCACCAGCCACTACGAGGCTCCCACCATCATCACTACCCCGATCATCAGCACCACCAAGAAGGCTCACTCTGCAAAGACAACCTTCTACCCTGCCGGTAACACCACCACCAAGGCTGGTCCTACCGCTCCTGTCTCACCCTACCAAGCTCCCTGTTCCTGTTCCTGGCAGCAACTCCGCCGAGCCCGGCAGCCCCGAGAAGCCTGGTGAGGCTTCCGGCCCTTCAACCGTGCCCACCGCCGGTGCCAACGGCCTCTTTGTCTCCTCGGGCTTCCTCGGCGCCGCCATGGTCGCTGCCATGGTTGCTCTTTTCTAGATGCGTCGTCCCACTTGGTTCGATCATATCAGCTGTCCCTTGACAGATCAATTTTTGTTCACTTCTTTATGATACCTTTTTGTTCTCAGGGGATGGACGTTTGGAGACTTTGACGAAAGGTGTGATTCTGGTTCTTGTGGCAAGGCAATCTCTTTCTCAAGACTGGCTACTGCGTAGCCATTTGATTCCTTGCAGGCCATCGGATGAGGCGCATGGAATACCCAATACCCAGCGCGGAGTTTTACGAATGCATCATGTGTCGGTATAACCCTGTTTACGTACGCATATGCTGTTGGGAGGCGGAAGCCTCGGAAAGTTGGGGAGTTTAGAATACCTATTACGTTCACGTTATAGAGTCGTGTAATTGAGTTTACATCATGTTATGACGACATATGACAAGTTTCTCATCACGCATGCTTAGAAGTGTGTATGTAGACGTGAGTGTGTGGTTCGTTGATGCACTGCCTGCTTAGAGGAGCTGATTTTTTCTTACCTCGTACCTGCACACGGGCTGAATAAGCGGCCGTGTTGAACGGGCACGAGACTGTTTCTTGGCTTGACTCGAGAGTGTAGTTGGCGGAATCAGAGACAATGTCTGAAATACAGTATATTCGTGCCACAGCTGTACTGTCGCATGTGCATACGTTATGTCTCCATCAATGCAAGCACGTACGCGTGACTGACTCTTGTGCCGCGTGCAGTAGAGCGGATGCGTGCAGCCGTACTTGGAATTGAGCATTTTCAAAGCTGTAGTAAGATGTGCCAGAGTAATCGCTTTTGCCTCCTGAAGAAGTCAATGGCATTTTTTCTTTTTCTTTTGTGGGGGGTTGAATAGTGGCTTGAGTCAAGCTAGTCCGGAGAGAAAACTAAAGTGACCGTTGCTCGCGTGGGAAACAAGAAAAGTTAAAAAGAGTTGAGTGTTTTAGCTTTACTTGCAGCAGGCACTGAGACTTGAGTGTATTCGCTTAACTACCACACCCTCTTGTACACATCAACTCACCACTGGCACCCACGGCTGCCGTGCCATTGGGACCAATCTCTGCGCCTGTCCCCCTCTGCAGTCGCTGTACGTGCCCTGCGCAGCTGATTGACAGGGTTTTGAGTTTGCTCAGAGGGAGAGGGAGTTGCTTGATTGGGTATGTTGCCACACGTTTCTGGCGGCCTGCATATACGCTGTCTTGAGTCGCAGAGAGAGGTACCGTAACTGTAGATCTCACTGAGCCGCATCGGGAGACATGCAGATTATCGGGTTACGTACCCTTTCTTTTCTCCCAAAAAGAAGAAAGGAAAAAGATAAAGATGCTTCGAGCACGTAGACAGGGTAAAGCAGATCCAAGAAAGAAAAGAAAAAAAGAAAGAAAGAAAAAACACTTGGAAACTCTTAGGGTTAGCTAGTAAGCAGAGAGGGTGTCGTATCCGCGATCAGTTTACTTGAATTGGAACAATTAGTTGCTCTCACTCTCGTAAACCCAGTATATTTCCGCAGAAGGCGAACTATTGCACTCGTCGGCTCGGCCCACGCTCTAGGGATACGGTCCGCCGGAACAAAGCCCCGGGGAACGCTTGGCTACTGCACGTTTTTGGGCAGCTACATATGTTTAAATAAAAAAAAGTAGACTATTTATTCGACTAGCAAAAAAAGAGAGGGAGAAGAACGACCGGATCATTATGTTCTACTGTCTCGCAAGCCACGCCCCTTCCGGGGTCGGCCGCTGTGATAGCATGACATGCTGGGCTTATCTTGGCCTCGAGACATTGTTGTCGAACTCGGGAGAATTGGGGCGGAGTTTGTCAACTAATGCGTGTGCTTATGCGTATGCGTCTGCGTATACGTAAGTATGCATGTGTATATGCAATGCAAGCTGTACGCCTCTTCCCGGGGCAGACCAGACCGACAACAGCCTCTTGCATGGAGTGGAAATGTCGCTTTTCCGTGGTATTATTACTACTGCGTCTGTTAAGAAGAGCACGATGTATTGCAGCTGTTGTCAATGGCCACTTTCTGCGGGAGTGTCATTCATGCCATTTTCCCCAGACAACGACTACTGTACTTGTCCACATTATATCACGATGTGGTGAACTAGTCATGAACCCGCCAGCCAGTCAAACCACTTGGGTGTCATTTCGTGGACCTTTTAATCCTCTGACTATTGATATGGGGACTGAAAGGTCCTCGCATTGCCACTTCGTAGTCTAGTAACCTTGGCCTCGCTCGTGACAGCGTCAATGCCTTGCTTGACATCCATTGTGATAGACTGCGCTAAGGTTCTGAAGACATCCATTGGCACCGGAGTTTACCTTAGTTTGACTTTAGATCGTCATTCACGGCCCTTACATAACTCGATGTGGGTTTAGTATGGACTTAAAGGTTCGACACGGCGGCTAGAGCACGCCCAACGCTATGCTACTACTGTACTGTAATTGCCGATGTAGATACCGTTATTCTTCTCTTATGTTGCGTTTTACATACATGAACTCGTCTGTATAACCATGCTTGCTTCGCTAAAGCAGTCTGTCCCTATCCCATACAAGATTAACCAAAAGTTCCTCGCTTGGACGAAGTTGAAGTTGAAGTTGAAGTTCATGCCCATGCCCATGCCTTGTCTTGCGTGCTACCCTCCCTCCTGCGTCCTGCGTTCTGCGTTCTGCGTCATAGCCTCCGAGCCCCTCCCCAGCAAACCCTGCCGATGTCGCGCTTCGGCACGTGGAAACCACGATCGTGTCTGCGTTCTCAACCAAGACCATGTCTTGCATGCGTATCGGGGGGCCGGGGCATCACCCCTACCCAATTCTCACTCCGCGTAATCCGACCCATCACGTCGGTTCTAAGCCCCCATTCTTAGCACCTCGTCCACTCTCTCGGTAACCCCCCCCCCCTCTTTTCTACCTCTGCTCGTGAGTATCTGACAAGGGGAGCCGGAGCCGGAGTCGGTCATAATAGCTCCCCGCTGTGAAGCCTTGTGCCATGGCAAGTGAAGGGCTGAGTGAGACTTCAGGGGCATTGCTTCCCTTCACACATTGTGCAGAGATTATCCTTGCTCGCCTTGTCAGCTTTTGCAAAGCAGCCATGGAGTGAGCTGTGTGCGCAGACACCCTCAGCGAAGTTGACAAGTTCTGACAACTCGGTGCCGGCTTTGGCGTTGGTGTTTGGTCGCATTATGCCGCAATTTTGAAAAGATCCCCTTGTAAAACTCCAATGTAGTGTCTAGATGGTTTCGTGGAAAATGTTTTGTTGCGTATGGCTGAGGGCTGGGGTAGATGCCGTTGAGGTGTTGGTTTGGCATGTAAGACGTAGACCACGGAGGAAAGGAAGATATTATAACAGAAACTAGAGTCACCTGAACTTGCTCATGGATATCAAAGCAAATACACCAGTGACCAAACCCGCGCGTGAACAAATAAAGATGTGACTCAAGTGCAGATGGATGATGTTCACTTTACCGGCCACTTGAGAAGGTGGGTGTTGGCTGCAGTTATGTAGGGCTGAAGTTGAACGAACGACTCACGGGCATAGGGAGCTCACTTGCAACTCACGAGCGGGACCTTCGGCTTTTTATGAGCATTGGTTCGCATTATCGACGGGGGTGTTTGGCCACAGAATGATATGTCATCTGAGCTCAACCTTGAGGGCCCTCAGCTGGAGATGTACATGGAGATAGATCTCTTGTCTTGGTCGTCATCGTGTCGTTTCCTCATTTCTCTTTTCTCGCACGAGTGCTTGTTTGCGTATCGAATTCCATGCAGCTAAGCGGCGGGTCAGAGGTCACCATCTGTGCCCGAGCCACTGGTACTAGGCTTTGCCTTGTTGCCAGGCACGGTATGTCGTTGGCTACAAAATCCTCCGTTTTCCACTACAGATCCCAATACGGTGGGCGGTGGTCTCACGCCATGTCTTAGTCCCCTTGGTTTCTAGAAACCCATCCTGCGTCAACGCCAGCCGGCAATGGGCCAGAACTGCGGGATCAGCAGTAGCAGTAGCAGTAGCAATAGAGGCTGGATCCTGCATAAACCAGAATGACCAAGCAGGGGTCATTTTGTGTGGTGGGATGAGGAACGGTAATTCCGCTCTTCTGCGATGTGACGGTACTACCGGCCTCTGCTCAACTCCATCCTTGGCTTGTTCAAGTGTGTCGTACTCCGTCCTGTAGGATAATCTTTTAGGTTGAACCTTGCTGGAGGGCGCAATTAGGAACACCATCTTTTGTTCATTCAAGGGCTCGCAAGTTCGTGCGCATCTGTCTCTCTTCCACGGCGAATTGCCTGATTGAGACAGCGTGGATGGCCAAAGGCGGACTTCATGTAAGTACTGACGCAAAATGGCTATACTTCCCGTCAGTACCTTACTTCACTGTACAGTGCTGTATCATTCTAGGTCGTTGCTCCCTGTCCACGTTTGTATGGGTTGTAGTGCAGGGCCATGGGCCAACATTGAACATCTTGTAGCAGGACATATCAGAGATTCTGATCGTTTCCCCGCGCCTTTACCCGCCATCAAAATTGGCCAGCGAGCAAGTCCTCGTCCCGTCTACATCGGGCCGAGACAATTGACAGTGCACAGAAATCGACAAGGGGCTTTCAGAAACTGAGAACTGACTCTCGTTGCATGCGCTGTTGGGTAGTCTGTGCTTGTGCTTTGTGTTTGCACTCGTGCGGGGGTTGTTCATGAGGGGAACGGAACACGAGAGGCCGCCATACTTGTCGTTGCGTAGCTTGTAACGTTATGGGCATTTATTGGACTTTTGCCAGCCCGTTCATTGCAGCGCGCCTGTTGTCTGCTACCGACCTTTCTCGGAGTGTCAAGGTCTCAATTTCGGTCCCGGGCTTGGGTCACATCAAGGCGAAACAAGTGTCTTGCTCTTACGCCAAGCCATAATGCATCGGCTAAGCCAGAGATTGACGAAATGGCCGGCCTTGTCGCAAAAACTTATCGTGTCCGTCAAGCTGCATTGATCCACCAAGATCGATCCGCCTTGTGTATGTGATGATCCCTGTATGTTTGTGTTGCACGCGACTGAGCTCGTAGGGTGTCGTGATGGCGAAGGTATGCGTGTGACGGTAAGTCATCTCTTTCGACAAGGCGACGGGCGCACGTTAAAGGCCTATTAAAACCCCTAAGCTGAGCGCTGATGATAATGATGGTGCCCGGTATCGCGGTCTTACGGTGGAGAATATGTGACAGCTAACGTAGCCCTTTGCCGGCGGCAGCATACGGCTTGGTTTGTGCCGCTTGTGGTGGCGAGTGATGCCATGGTGGTATGGCCCATGTGTGAGATTCCAACCTGCTTTCCAGTATGCACAGTCTCCGTGAAAGGGAAAGATATCCCACTGCAATAACTAGTTGATACGTAAAACAAGGAACTAGATGCATGGTACATCATCATTGAAGGGCTTCCCAATATCTGGTAAATTTCAAGCCACGACTCCATCGCTGGTGATGTCTTGGGCCTAGATGTAAAGTGGGCTTTGATGTGCGCCATATCCCAACATCTTTGAGACTCGCAAAGAGTTCCTCATGATTGATGTGTGAAACCGTTGCTCATGCACTGGAAATCGACGGTGATAAGTCTTCAACCTTGTAATGTCTGCCAACGGTCAACTAACCCGTCTTCAACACAGGCTAAACCTGTCATGGTCTCACATGCGTACCCTAGTGTTGGCCATCATCGACAGGGTTCCCATGCATGCCATCTGATTTGTCCAAGCTAGGATGAAATGTAACCTTACCAAGACTCCAAAGCCCTGGGTGTTTTGTATTCAAGATGTTCGAGAAACTGAGCCATTTCTCCACATGCAAGAGGAGCGGGCAATTTTATGGAGCCCTCCAAATAGTTTGCCAATATCCAACATATGTTCAGGCGGCTGACATGTGACAAGAATAATCAGTCAGAAGGCTGGGGAGAGGTTGTCTTTGCAGCCACAACCTCTCCTGGGACAGTCGCCAACCTAGATCTCGCAGCCCGTGCCAAGTCAAGGAAGACAGGCGTTGATTGAAAATACCAACACCAGATGCTTGCGCCGCACTTTCCGGGGAACTGGCTGCAAAAGTCTGTCCCCTGGAACTGGACGTTAGGCCACGTTGTCCCCTTAAAATTTTACTCCAGTTCCAACTGAGGGCATGTTGCGTCTGCGTGCGGCTGGTTTCTTATCTTAAAGCTGACTTGCCAATTACTAGGCGAAATGTTAATCTCAATGTTGCTCGTAAAAGAGCCAAACGTTGAACGGCACCATGGCGGGTTGGTCGTTGAAGGGCGTAGTAGTGGCTGTACGTGTGGTCCTGGCCACTATGGAAGTTGGTACTTCGTACTCATGTTTTGTCAAGCGGTTCATTCTGATTATTGCCGTCGTTTGTGCTATTTCCAGGGGTTCATTTCAAGTTGGGGGCCTCTTGGTGTCGGAGTCTTGTGTTCTTGGCGGTTAAGAATCTCGAATGAGCTAGGGATAACTCCGTGGACTGCTGATGTTCATAAAGCCAATGGGGGAATGCCACACGATACTGCCGCTTCTGTGGCAAGGATAATGTATGTTATCGAGTATCTTCGTAAGAAGGAAGGGAAGTGGGCTGGCGACAGGCGTCAGTTTAGGTAAAAAAAAATGGCTGTTACGGCCGGGTGTGAAATTCTGAGACGGAAATGGCATGTGGGATCGATAAATTGTGTGTTGGGATGTGAAGTTGAGATGAAGTTGGCCGGGAAGGACCCTGCAACCAACAGAAACAGCTACAGTAAACGCGCTTGCGCACGTGCTGCTTACGCGGCTACAAAGGCAAGCGCCATGTTTGAAGTCAACTTTTTTCGCTCTCAAGGCAAGAAGACTGATTATCTCAGATTGTGCTTGCCAAATCCATACTTGCCGTGGCCGGGTACATTGAGTATGTGCTTTTGGTGGCAAGCGAAGCACGGCAACTAATAAAGTCCCGTCCGAGCTATAAAACAAAACAAGTTCAATATAGATTCAGGGTCGACGAAGCCAACGCCCGTAATGCCGTTGATGTAACATGGAAGTCCTGGCTCGATGGTGCTTCAACTCCCCACGCTGACTGACTGAGAAAACATGTTACCTCATCGACCGAATAAAGCAAGATTAGACACGATACACTAAGATGGATATCATTGCATCTCTTCAACTCCATCTTCAAGGCTACATTATTACCATTTTTGAAACACTGCCGGACATAACTTTCAGCCGTCCTCGACCGTTAGAGCTATCTCCATGCCAGGAATATCAAACCCCACCAACCAACCAACCAAGTTCGTTCAAGGGAAAGCGCCCGCTGTCTTTGAAACCTTATCTAGCTTTCACTACCTCGGGGGTAGTCAACGGTACACTATGTTGGCCCGAGGGTTTGGGCCCCCCTCATGTATAACCAGCTTCGTTTTCCATTTGTCATGCTTCAAATAAGGCTTTGAAGGCTTCACACGTGTGACCTTCCCGTCAGCTTGAGAACCATGGACGCTCTTGGTCTACCGACCAAATCTTTTCCTCCAAGCTTTGGCCCATTTGGGTATTCCTATGCTCCTTGCTCGTTTCGTTCCTTCTCGGTCGAATGCGCAAGCATACATCGTCTACGATCAGATTTCCTCTAGCTGGTTTCCTATTACCGAATTGAGCGCGATTGAAAGCCAGCATTCAACATGAAGTGATTCTATACCAGCGAGGGATTGGTCCAACGACCGGAACATACATCACCGAACAAGCGTAGAGCCTAGAAAACATCGACCAATACAAAAGTGCGATACTTCGAATGATAGTGGGGCGATAGAAGGAACTGTTCCTGGCAGAATTTGTCCCAAAGACTTCTTGTCTGGCAAGTAAGTTTCAAACAATAAACTAGTTAGAAACGGGCAAACCAATCCGGGAGTTCATCATCCCACTGAGTTGGTTCGGACGACAGACAAACAAAGGAAAAAAGGTTGCTGTTAAATAACGCACATGCAGAGGTGCGGCGAATATCTCTCATTTTATACCCAACTTGTTGCAAACCATGAGTTCTAGATAATAGAGGCTGCGTCTTGGGCCGCAGCAGAAAGGAATTCTACCCTGCAACTGAAACCAGCCTCACCAAGAATAAGATGACCGTGGCGGATCAAACAAATTGAGAGGCTTGGCCGAGGCCTATTGACACCTGCATCCCAGAAGACACTCTCCAGCAAGATTTTGGGTTGCGTCCTTAGTCCAGGTATCGTGTTCTGTCTGCCCCTGGTCATGTTGATGAAGTTGCGTCGGTCCATGCTTGGCATGGACCCTGAATGTTTTATGTAAGCCATGTCTTGGCATACAACATGGCGTTCGGAATGAGAAACGGGGCTTCTCTAAAGGTGAAGGAACTAAGGTAGACAAACGATATATCACGAACTCTGGCTAGACAAGACTTCTTTCTGCCTTGACAATTTCTACAACGATTGGGTGCATGGAAAATAGCAAAAGGTGTGCTCGGAGATCTCTCCCAGGGTACGGAATACGCATAGAGCTTGTTGTAACTAGAGCAACATGTTTGTCAGGTCTATGTACTACCTGTCGCATACAGAGTTTCTTCAGTAGGTAATAAAAATAAAAACCCGAGCTCTTTCGGCGTTGCCAGGTGCGTGCATAGAAGATTCACAGAAACTTCACGATAGGGCCTGCGAAGACGGCCGAAAACTCAATAGACCTCCAAAGCATGATCACCAGATAATATTCTAGACTCGACCATCTAGTATACGGAAGTTATCATAACCCACTTGAGTGCCTACCTCGATAACGAGAGAGATTCCATTATTTCTTATGTCGACACGAGCCGGAGTCCGCGGACGGAATAGATTTGAAGCAGCAGGGGTATGCCGAGACCATCTCTAACTAGCGGTAGCTTGAAAAGTGGCCTCTATCAAAAGCCAAAATGGCCACGTATCCTCAGTTTGCTAAAAAAGAGGGATTCCAGATTGCACTTGAACATATCTACCGTCCATGTCGTGCATAAGAATGGTGAGCCCCTGGAGGACCCAATGAATTCGTATCTAATCAAACCGAGTACGAAGGAGAAACCCGAAAAACCCAGAGGCTGAATCGATATTCGGGTTCATGTTATTTTTGCTGGCATTGAATATCATAATTCGCGCCTGGTGGGGGCTGGATCGACAACGGCTGAGGGAATGACTGGCTGTACTGCAACAGTACCTGCGTATGGTGGCTGGGGTTCATTGGTTGTCCATTACAAGGGAATGCGGCTCAATTGAGTCTGAATACGATTCTATGAGTGAGTATCCTTTGTGTTGATGGAGTTGGAAGCAGGCCGGTTGACGAACAATTGCTTCTGTATCCTGTCTCGCTCCGAGACACAGCTCTCAAGCTTTACTGCTATCCCCCTATCAACGCTGAAAATCTACCGCCTTGACGCTAATCATGGTGAGTCTAGGGGATCTGGGTGAGCCGGTCATCCAATCATATTCTTCTTGAGACCACTTGGACCCTGTTTTTTACACCGCCCCTCCCCTGGGCCAGAGCTCCCCTCCCTCCCACGTCCCTTTTTGGCCCTGCCCCACGAAATGTGCGATCAGTCGTCCTCTTAAAAAACAAACCTGCCGCAGCGCTTCTCTCCCTCTTTCTTCCATCATCTCAAAGCTTTTGGTAGCCATTGAGATCTGTCGTCACCATGGCAGAGAAATCAGGGGTCACCGGCCTCGACTTCGAGTTTGTGAAAACTCCCGCCTTTCCCAAGCCCGACTTTGATAAGCTTGAGGATGTTGGCGTTCCTACTACCAGGGTAAGTCAAGTCTCCATTATCACGATTGCTGTCCTTTCCATGTCTTGTCTACACACAATGCTAACATACATTTCCCTTCGTAGTACCCTGCCATCAAGAACGCTCCCCTTCCCGCCGATGGCTCCGGATCCGACACCTTCAACAACTATGTCCTCATCTCCATCCTGACTCTGGTCCCTTGGTGGCTCAGCTGGAAGCTCGGTGGTGGCCTCAAGACCACCATCTTCTTCGCACTCATCATCGATCTTCCTATGCTTGCCGCCTGGTGGCTTGTCATCTCTTCCGTCAGCCCTCGCAAGAATGAGAAAGTTCGCCTTCCCAACCGTGGTGTCGAGTACTACCTCGACTTCAAGAAGGAGGCCGACCGCGTCAAGTACCGTGGCCACAACAAGATCCCCATGGAGACCTTCTACGAGATGTACTTTGACGGCGATGTCGACTTCAAGGGCGACTGCCTCGAGGCTATGGAGTACCGCCATGACTGGGCCAGCTTCCGCTTCACCATTGGTCTCATCAAGTTCTTCCTCTTTGGCATGATCCCCGAGGTCATCATGCACACTCGTTCTCAGGGTATGTCTTTGCTCTTGAACCTTGATTAAAAACCAGACTAACACACCACAGATGAGGAGCAGGTCCGTGACCACTACGACCGTGGTGATGACTTCTACGGCTGGTTCCTTGGCCCCCGCATGATCTACACTTCTGGCATCATCTCCGACATCAACCGCGAGGAGACTCTTGAGGAGCTCCAAGACAACAAGCTTGCTGTGGTCTGCGAGAAGATTGGTCTTAACAAGGGCGACTCCATGCTCGACATTGGCTGTGGTTGGGGTACTCTTGCCCGCTTCGCCAGTGAGCAGTATGGCGCCAACGTTACTGGTGTTACTCTCGGCCGTAACCAGACCGCTTGGGGTAACAGCAGCATGCGCAAGGCCGGTATTCCTGAAGAGCAGAGCAAGATTCTCTGCATGGATTACCGTGATATTCCCGTTCCCGAGGGTGGTTACAAGAAGATCACCAGTCTCGAGATGTCTGAGCACGTTGGTATCCGTCATTTCTCTAGCTTCCTGAAGCAGGTTCATGACATGCTTGACGACGATGGTGTTTTCTTCCTCCAGTACGCTGGTCTCCGTAAGGCCTGGCAGTACGAGGACTTGACTTGGGGTCTTTTCATGAACAAGTACATCTTCCCTGGCGCTGACGCTTCCACTCCTCTCGGCTGGGTTGTCGACAAGCTCGAGGGCACCGGTTTCGAGATCAAGCACATTGATACCATCGGTGTTCACTACTCTGCTACCCTTTGGAGGTGGTACCGCAACTGGCTGTCCAACCGCGAGAAGGTTGAGGCTAAGTACGGCAAGCGATGGTTCCGTATCTGGGAGTATTTCCTTGCCGCCTCCACCATTGTCTCTCGCCAGGGTTCTGCAACTTGCTTCCAGATCACTCTGGTCAAGAACATCAACTCCACTCACCGAATCGATGGTGTTGAGACTCAGTTTGCCATTCATGGCGCTCTTGACAACTGCCGCGCCGATCTTCAATCGTGGGCTTCCAGGAACAACGTCAAGACTCCTTCCGAGTACCTGTAAAGGTATGGTTGACAGGCTGACGGGAACTGATTCGCTTTTGGGCTGTATCAGAAGCGGCAAGGTGCCAAATGTTTGCCTTATAATAAGAGGCCAGCACTGAGTAACTTGTTACCTATGTGACATGTGATTCTGGCATCAAGCAAAATCAAGGACTGGATCTATCTACATATTTAACCCGGAATGCGCCCCCTTAGCCGACGGACTCGGCCGAGGCTGGTCTAGTCGCAACGGGCAAGTGTCATGTTTCATGATAGATGTGTAACGGCAGAATCGAGGATGAAGAAAAGGCATAGATTATTATATAGATGCCGCGTAAGGGATGAATTGAAAAGTTTGTTCGTGTTGATTAAAATTATCTTGTGTTTCCCCCCCTCACATGCTTGTGAACTGCCACAGGAACAGAGGTCATGATGGCCAGCTTATCATGACAACCGCGGCCCGAGACTCGTGACTTGTCTGCAGCCAGTTCAAAACTCTGCATTGTATCGCATTCGACCTGTAAAGTGATCCCCAGTACGAGCCACAAAGAACGGGTCAATTCGATCTGCATTTCTCCGGTTGATTTAACTTACACCAATTGAGTGATTAGATTTCTCTGCGAATTTTCTCAGTCAATTAATTCATGTTGCCCCAACCACGTATTAAGAACACATCCGCAAGCTCTACTTCAACGCAACACGCAGCAAAATCATCATGAGGCTGATACCCATGCTCAGGCGCCAGTGCGCTCTGCACCTTCAGAGAGCATATACCACAAAAACATCCTCATCCATAATCTCAACACTCAAAGCTCACCCTCCAAAGATAATACCGGACTATCTCACCCCGATGCCCTCTCATCTCCTTACAACCACTATCAACGATCTACTCTCCCCTTCTCCCTCAGCACCGGTAATATCCTCACCTCCTCGCGCCCTCCCCCAGGGCCACCACCTGGTCTACTTCCCCATCCAGCTGCCCCCCTCGCGTCTCGTCCCTGATGGTGCGGATCCTGACCACTCGCCTGGTCCGCCGTATACTCGGCGGGTTTGGGCGGGCGGTGAGGTCACCTTTAGGGGGGAGGAGATGAAGCTGGATGCGAGGCCTGTGGTGTGCAGGGAGAAGATAGAAGATGTAACCTTGAGAGGGCGAGAGGGCGAGGAGAAGGTGTTTGTCGATGTGTGGAGGAAATACGGGGTCGGGCATGAGGTTGAAGGGAGAGGAGAGTGGGATATCGAGGAGAGGAGGACGTTGGTGTTCATGAGAGAGGAGGAAGTGCCCGCTTCATCATCTGCGCGCCTCCTCAAGTGTAAGTCTATATATATCATATCGTCCAAACATCCTCACTAACATTGCATCTCAGATCCCCATCCACCATCGTATTCCGTCTCTCTTACACCTTCACCAACACACCTATTCCACTTCTCAGCTCTCTCATTCAATGCCCACTCGATCCATTTCGACCCCAGATTTGCGCGAGACGTAGACGGCCACCGAGCACTTCTCGTCCACGGCCCCTTCACTCTTGCACTGATGTTCCGCGTGCTCAACGATCAACTCGGTTTTGACGCATCTGTTCACAAGTTTAGCTATAGGAACTATGCGCCTCTTTACGTTGACGAGCGCATGAGCATCAATGTTCGCAGGGTGTCAAAGGAGAATGGCGTTGAAGGACGATGGGATGTCTGGATTGAGGGGCCAGAAGGGGGAATGGCTGTAAAGGGAACCGCAGACGTTGTTCACAAACAGAGACATATAACATGATACTACAATGTAGATATTATGGCTATATACTAAAAAAATGCCAACATGCTACGATATGAATGTTTAGCCGCGATAGCCTGAACTGGACAAAACGCCCCAGTACGACACCGTTCTATTCCAATACCGAAATTTCCACCCTTTTCCCACTTGAACGCAGAAGTTATACTGCCAGCACGATTCGACAAAGCTCTATAGCTGTACACACATCATACACAACATTTCTTCCTCAAGCATGCATCTAGTCAGCCCATCCAAACACTTCGCCAAGGGACAAAGTGTTGCTTCGCAGACCTGTCAGCGTAACCAAGATAGTTACTACGTCAAGCACAAGAAGAACAGTGCCGGCGAGCATGAAGCGAGGGCTGAAGACTCGGTAAAGCATCAAGTGACGACGAAGCCAGCCAGCCCAGCTCATAGTGGCCAGTGCTTCAACGGCGTAGTAAACAATGAAGACACCAATGCCGCGAGTGGCCGTTTCCAAGACTCCCTTCTGCTTCGGACCGACCTTCCAGAGGGAAAGTAGCGGCACGGAAGCAGCAGCTATGATCTGGCCGGCGAAGCTGTTGAGGATAACAACCAGGGGGGTCCAAGGATAGCGGATGCTGAAGAGAGGAATGAAGGCACTGTCCCACTGGATGCTGGACAAGACAGCCTGGTGGCCTGTCTTAAAGTAGTAAAAGTTTCCAAGGATAGCCAGCATGATAGGCCCAATAGGGCTCGTCTTGAGCTCATTGAGATCCAAAAGTTCAGCCAGCGTGAGGATCTGCCAAAACATGAGAGCAAGCGCGCCGCCACCCATGGGCTTGGAAAGGAGGAAACAGCCTAACAGAATGTTGAGAGGTAGCAACAGGTAACGAGCACCAATAGCATTGCCGTATCCAATAATGGTAACGACAGGGCGACCGCCAGCTCCAGCTGATTGAAGGATGGATACGCTGGGAGGCGCCCAGACAAAAGCAGTGCTTCCAGCGATAAAAGCCAGAGCAAGAACCGTCTGAGCCAGGTACACGCCTATGGTCTTGGGAGTTCCCTCAGCGACTCGCCCCTCAAGCCAGCCTCCATTGTCAGCAGCGTCAATAAGCCAGTAGAGGGCAGAAAGGAACAGGCCTCCGCGGATTACATAGCCGATCCATGTAGGAGCAAGACCCTCGTACGATCTGCTTGTAACAAGGAAAGACTTGATGATTGCTGGAAGGACAAGGCATACAGTGAAAGGAATGATCAGCTGCCATGTCGCGGAGGTGGAGGAAGTCGAGGAAGCGTAGTACGTAGATGTGCAGTAGGGCATCTGCTCCTCGCGGCATAGTTTCGAGTACGAGGCAACACGACCGAGGACAATAAAAGCAACTGAATGGTAAATAGTCAAGTACTTCTCGCGGCGAGACTCAATACGGAATGCAGAGACGGCACTCGCTACACCAAAAGTGGTGATGAAGAAAAGGAGGATTGAATCTTCCCAGATCGTGTATGAGTTGGACGCGAATCCAATCGAGTGACTGACGGTAAAGATCACAGCCAACCAGCCCCAGAAAGAAGAGGGGAAGACGTTGAGGATAGTCTTGCCCACCTCGTGGAGAGATGAGCTGAGGCCAGCCATGAAGAGCACTGCGACAAGCGCGACGACTCCCTCAACAGGCTGTTGACGATATAGACCAACACCAGTAAGAACGGAGACAGTAAAGAGAACCTTAGGGTCCCAGAGACCCTTGAGAATGTTTTTGTGGAGGATGTCTTCAGCCTCAGGCTCGTTCTCTTTGAAAGCCATGATCTCCAGCTTCTTCTCGGCGTAATCCAGTTCCGCGTCATTCATGATGACATACTCATCTTCCTCCTCCCGAGAAGAATACATCAAGAGCAAGACAAGGCCAACGCCAAAGACGACAATACCCATGATCATGCGGGGAACGTCGAAGCGGGCCCAGAGGTCCTTGCAGATGGATAGCGTGGTCTCCTGGAACCTGGAAAAGGCAGCGTAAGCGTCACGATCATTCTTGGCAATGGCGAGGGCGGCTTCCCAAAGGGCAGCGGGAGATTCAAGGCCCTCGCCCTGAACCAGACCCCGGGCCTTGTGGTAAGCTGCCTGATATCTCTCAATACCAGCTGCAGCGACACGTGAGACGGCGTTGAGATTACGCCAGTCGTTGCCCTTAACACCGGCAAATGCTTCCTCGATAGGTCCTCCCAAGTTGTTGAAGGGGATAGGGATACCCAAAAGCAGCGCGAGAGTAGGGACAAGATCGATCTGGTTCACGGGTCGAATCTTGGCATTGGCTGGAGGAACAGCAGCGTCGGACGAAGTTCTGCCAAAAAAGGGCTTCTTGGAGTACATCCAGAGAGCAGCCTCGACCTCGTCGTCGCTTTCGCCGCCGTGATCCCCCTTGCTGTCCATGCCGTGATCGCCCATAACAACGAGAAGCGTCTTGTCATCTATATTCTCAACCATCTTGCGAATAAATTCGTTCATCTGGCGAAGCTTGGCACCCATGGCGGGGTGATCAGGCCCATATCGGTGGCCGGCGTGATCGACACCGAGACAATGTCCAATAAGGACATCCCAGTCGCCCTTTCGTTCCGACTTCAAGAGAGGGAAGATGTTGTCGATAACACCGTTGTCGACAGTATGGAGATCCCAGACGTTGAAGCTGTCGTAAGCCTTGCTGATATTGGGCTCGAAGTAGCCAGGGAAGAGAGACCACCACGTATCATCACCAAGGTGAGCAATCTTCTTGCCAGCGTCCTTCAACTGCATCAACAAATTGTCCTCCTCGATAGCTGCTCCAGCGAAGTTGCTTCCAACATCAACAAAGGTCGGCAATGTTCCCGTCGTAAGACCCTTGAGTCTCTGCATCGTCGCCGTCGGGGGATCGGCGATGAAAGGGCGAAGGAAGGCATTCTGGGGCGACTTGACGGCGGTCTCGTAGAGGTAAGGGAAAGCATTGTGGAAATGCTGAGCCTGCGCCGGGTCCTCAGGGACTGTGAAATCGTAGCGTAGCGCGTCAATTAGGACAACAACAGCTCGGTCGAACGACTTTGGATGCCAGCAACCGCGATTGACATTCAAAGAACCCCTAGTATTCTCAATTGGAGGCAGAGTACAGTTTGACTTGTCCTCCAGCACGAATCGTGTCAGAAGGAAGCCACTTGTAAAAAGCCAGATGCCGAGCACATGAATAGCCAACAAGACGACCCAGAAGCCAGCGGCCCATCGCCAACGCTTCTCATATGTCTTATGCCGTCTCTTGTCAAGGGCCTCGCGTCGTTGCTCCAGAACCTCGACGTTCTCCTCGGCGGGAGGGAGTCCGAATTTCGCATTAGCAGCCTGCTGAGCAGCGCGGGCGCGCTCAGCTTTGGCCCATTGCTCGGCAATTTTCTGATGCTCGGTCTGCGGAGGCTGTTGCTGAGCCTTGGGTTTGGCCTTTGCCTTTTGTGGCATACTGAACGTTGAGGGTGGTTATTAGTTGAGGTCAAGGGACGGAATCGCTATCGCAGTGGAGTCTAGGCCTGTCTCGGGGCCATTGAAATGCCCAAGCGGCGCAAAATTGGTTATATAAAGGAAGAAAAAGGAACGAAGAAAGAAGAAGAGATTAAATGTTGATAGTGGCCTCTGCTGTGAAGGACTTGGATGTTTGGTAGAACAGCTGTCGACCCTGGTGGATTGTCTGGTGGAGCTCTAATGGAGTAGAGTGGAGTTGTTAGAATTGGATTCCAAGGGAGCTTCAACGCCAACAGAACAGTAGCCTAGATTAAACCAATGAGGTCTTACGCAGTCACTTTTCGAAGCAGTGTTTGTTGGTTGTTTGGGTTATATACGGATACAAGATTTATCTATTCGAAAGAAACGCAATTCTGAAATCATTATCGTCAATCCGTTGTGGATCTCTCCATACTCTAGTACTAAAAACAAAGTTGACATATACAAAGTTACCATTCTCAAGCCAATCACTTCGTTCATTGACATTGGTATCGTCCTTCAAGTCTATGTGCAAACATTGGAATCAACGTGACGTGACATGACGTTACTAAATTTGCAAACTTCCGTCCAGAACGCCGGCCATGCTAGGATTCTGTCCCACGATGCACTATCTTTTCTCCCCCGTCAACCGGCTACCAATCATCATGAGATTGACTAGTAAACGAGGACATCTCCACTCATGAGTTTCCTATGTCTTAACTAGTCGAACATGTCGACATTGGTGGCAGGCGCATCAGCAGTAGGCCCACTTGCACGTCTCCTCTCGAGTCGTCGTCGTTGTCGTCGGTTCTCCGCGGCCGATCCATCACCTGGGCCTTCTTCCGGAGGTCCAGGGGGTGATGTATTGACAGTAGGAGTGATGCCACTCCAGGTGCCGTGACTTTCGGCTAGACTGGACACTGTTTGGCCGAATTGTGCAGACGCGCCTGGCAGCGATGGTGCCGGCTGCCCAGAATAATATGCGGAATCCTTGCCTCGCCGCTTCTGCTTCGCAAAGGAAGGGTTCGGGGGAGCCAGAGACCCCATATCATCATCTTCTGCTTTTCGCTCAGCAGCTGCCTCTGTCCGTCTTTGACTAGAGTCTCTTCGGTAACGTCGGCGACCGTGAGAGGGAGATTCGAGGCCGGTGATACTGCTGGCAGAGTCCCTTCGGCCGCGTGCTGCCAATGCTTCCTCCTCTGTAAGTCTTCGAAGAGTGACATTCCGATCTCTATCATCATGAACCTTCATCTTTACACTGACACTGGCCGGTGAGGCGTAGCGCTCGTAACGCGAATCTTCCTCGCCAGGGGCAAGCTTTGAAGTGTCTCGCTCACTCGGTCGGCCTTGACGAGACCGCTGGGCCCGAGAAGCTGGTGATATACCCGAGGCTGTAGTCTCAGTAGGTGCCATGGGTGCCAGGATACCGTGTGGATCAGCTGGCATGGCGGGCATTGAGACATGCTCACTGCTACGTCTCGAGTGATTTCCTGCGCGGCCAGCAACAGGAGGCAAATTGCTCATTTCAGTGGGTGGAACGTAGTTGCCTCGAGCAGGTCGGGGCTCGATGGTCGATTCGGACATTTCAGTTGACAGAAGCGTATCCGTAGGGGGGTAACCTGTCTGTCGACGTTGAGCAGGCCGGCGGCTGTCTCGCCTCGTTGGGGATGCGTGCCCATCCGCAGTAAACCTGGACAAAGAAGTACCAGATCTCAGATCCTCTTCATCACGCAGGCGCTCGTCTTCTTTCGCTGCCCTCCTGTCTGCCATCTTCTTGGCAAACCATCCGAACCCGATGCCACCGAGCAGTCCTTTGGCAAACCCACCTCCAGACTTCTCGGGCTGTGGGCGTCGAGAAGGACTAACATAGGACGAATAATCTGACTCCTCGAAGACGCTGCGTCTTGAGTTAGGTGGATAACGTTTGCCCCGGGGTGTCACGGAGGGCGGAGGTGAGCTCAGCGCAGTTTCAGTATAGCTTTGATCGGCAGCGCTCCGCATTTGTGACATTGCCGGCGGCGGCCCACGGCCTCCAGAGGGAGGGAGTAACGTGCTTCGAGTGATATCCGGCTCCCTTCTATTGTCAGGTGTAGTAGTGCTGGTGAAGTCAGTCCTAGTAAAGTCGGACATACTTGGAGCACTGCGGCTTGCGCGATGGCGTCGAGGTGTTTCGGTCGACACTGCACTATACTCGGAATAGTCCTCATCTCTTGGCTGGGTCCGTTTGGAAAACAGTTTTCCGAGACCCAGAATGCCCAAGAACTTTGCGAATCCACCTCCTCCACCACCTCCAGCGTCTTTTCGTGTGACATCGGAGTACTTTTCTCCAGTGTATCCGGTCAGATAGCTGGCTGAGCCTGTCCTAGAGGGGAGTACTTCTGGTCTCTGGCTACGATCGAATGAAGGGGACCGACTGCGGACTCGACTGCCGTTATCTGGGCCTTTGTTCTTGTCTCGTCCTCTTGCCAGAGCTGCCAATCCACCCAGAGCTGCAAGAGGGCCTAGCCATTTAGCTTTGCTTTTAGGAGGCTCCGACTTGTATTCCGAGAAATACTCAGACTCTGTGTAACGAGTACGAGTATCTTCTGTTGGCGCCAATTCTGACCGCATTTCTGACCGCGCTCCACCCATATAGTAGTCCCGATGAGTGGCAGACCGCCAGCTCAGAATGAAATACAGGATGACCAACAGAAACATCCAGACGGCGTAAAGAATAAACAAGTAAAGGGGTGAACCGTATAAGGTAAGGCCCAGAGGAACCTGAGCAATACCCAAAAGGGCAATTGCTCGGCCAAACCATTGGTGAATCATGACGCGCAAAGACCGAGACTTCGTTATTCTCCGGACAACCCAGCCTCCAAAAAGCTGAATAAAGAAGAGAGTAAATATTGCGACGCCGATCCCATGATGGGGGTTCGTTAAACTTCGCTCCGGTCCAACTGCAAAGTAGCCCAGGATGAAGACTGCGACTAACAATAGCCCGGCAAAGATATTGACTTGGGCGTGGTATTTAATGGCCCAGCCTGGGCGTCGCGAGTAGAATCTTGCTGTCATAACGGAGAAGGGTATGAGGAAGAGGAAGACTATAATTCCCATAACGGCATGCGCCCGAATGAGGCCATGATATTGCGTAAGTGTCGAAAACCTATTTCCCATGCCTATAGCTAGTGTTAGTCAAATCCCATGGGTATACTTGAGAAGGGAGTTGAATACCATTATAGCGCATGGTTTCATAGTTAAGCCCCTGGAGATTGGGCAGCAGAAATGTGTTCTTGTCGAAGTCCCACGTCCCATCCCCGACGGTTTGAGTATTTGAATCATAACTCACCGCACCAGGTGCAGAGAGTTCATCTTTTGCCGGCGCCATAACGGCGACGACGGGAAGAAAGTTTGTGTTTCAAACAGTATAGAGATGTCTCGCGGGTTGAAGTCTAGGAGTGTTTAGGACCTCCGTAGCGGCGTGGTTTAGTTCTTGTCTCGTGGTCGGAATGAATGGAATGCTGTGTTGACGATTTCGCAAGTTGGGTGTAGGTCGGGATGCGATGTCGGATGTCTTAGGCTATAAAGCTTAGCAGGAACATCGTACTTAAGCTTTGCTGCGTTCGAAGTCGTAAATCGTCACACAAGAAAACGAAATACAAAAATGCTTAAAGTTTTGTGCAGAAAGAGACTACAGAAAATTGGTCCACGAACCCAGCTTGAAGACTTGAGTCCGTTTGGGAGGGAGACGGTTCGCTCTTCCCGTCACCGTTGCTAGTTGCTAGTTGCTAGGCATGGTTGGTGGGGAAACCGCGGCCAGAGCTAGACTAGCCAGCGCATCCATCATCCATCTGTACCTGCCAGGTTTGGATCTTTCGTAATTGTGGGCCCAGCTACGTATAATCCGATAGGTGGGGGGTTAGCGAACCCGACAGAGCCATTGCGGTGTAGAAGAAACGGTGTTTCAAGAGTTTCGAGGCAGCGACAACTATTGTTCTTATAATGAGCACGCCATTGTTTGACTATAGAGGTTGTGGTACGTTAAGTTCTAAGACTAGTTCTAGTTGACAAGAGAGCTATGCTACGACCTAGACTGCATGTGTCTTTCTAAGCAGCATTTAGTTCCGTCCCGGTACTGAAGAATGACTCGTCCTGGCTCTTCACCGTATCGTACTGTACTTGTGCTCTTGAACCCACATGAGTACCTGGCATATACTTCGGCTCCGATTCGACGTGTTCTCACTTGCCAGACTTTTCTTCACGAGGCTGCTTGGGCTACGAGGGTTCGCATTATGCCGCAGGGGAGCAATCAATCGATTGTACCTGGCAAAGAAGGGGAGGGAAGTCTAGTGGATTTACGCAAAGTTCATTTTACTGGCGTAGCAAGGCTTCGGTTTCCCTAGGGATGTCTTGTGCTATGCTGCTGTCAAGCGTAGATCTTGAATATCTCTTCTCACAGAGTCGCACCATAGATCTCCCCACAAACCAGGGCACTAAGTATGCAGCCAAGACGTGTACAAATCTCTCTTTCTCCTGTCAGTCCATTTTCCTCATTATTAAGGGCAGCTGGTGAATGAAACAATCCCCTGACGCCGCCCCACCGGTTGTCAGAATATAGTTCGTAGAGAATAAGACAAAATTTAGCATCGACAACTAACATGGGGAATATGGCATCGTAGCAGAGCCTGATTTTGTTCAGAGCCAGATGTTTTGAAGGCCCTAGGCTCGCGAGAATGTGATTAATTACAAATTTCTTATGTCTCGTTCAAACCCATCACCAAGAATGTCGATGACTTTCTGTCCACGCTTGGGGCACCGAAGGATTGGGACGAAGTGTGCTAGCTGAACCATGAAACATCAGGTATTAAACACTGAACCCTTCTTCTTCATACCAATTAGGTAGTCTACACAGCCTCGGCTCATCTATCTATTACCATGGCGGATCGTGAAAGCATGAATAGTTTCCCTTCACATTTTACTAACGTCCGTTCCATGTCTAGAAATATGGCTTATAAGCAAAGGCATTGCCCAAGATTGGCAGATCGATCTGAGTTAACAATCTCTTGTCCTATCCTGTCTGTTCTATAACTTTCAAGTGCAGCTCACCTGGTAATATCACATGTTATCTTCTACCCTTCTTGCCGCACTGGCGGTTCTCACTTCATCCGCCAACGCGTGGCTTCCTGGACAGGAGTCTCTAGGTCTAGACGAGCGTGACGATGGAGCCTTTACATACCCTCTACGATCGGTCAACGCAAAAAGATGGCTTCCGGCGAGCAAGAAAATACGAGGAGTGAACCTCGGGTCCCTCTTTGTCTACGAGCCCTGGATCGATAGTCAGGAATGGGCCGACACTGGATGTGAGGGAGAAAAGTCCGAGTTTGATTGTGTTTTGAATAAGGGTCAAGATGTGGCCGATAAGAACTTCCAGGCCCATTGGAAGCGATGGATCAACCAAAACGATCTCGACGAGATGATGAGTTATGGTCTGAACACGATCCGTGTCCCTCTGGGATACTGGCTGAAGGAGGACCTTGTGGACAAGTCGGAGCACTTCCCAAAGGTACGTAAATTGTTATATCTATACATGGACGCTGACTGTTGCAGGGTGGATTGGAATACTTGACTCAGCTCTGTGGCTGGGCGAGTGACAGAGGCTTCTACATCATTCTCGAGTAAGTGCTTCGACAAGCCTAACATACTCTGCTAACAACAACACAGTTTCCATGGCGCCCCTGGTGCACAAGAACCCAACCAACCTTTCACTGGCCAGTATGCTCCCGCGGTCGGGTTCTACAATGACTACAACTATGGCCGCGCAATCGAATGGCTCCAGTGGATCACCGACATCATCCATTCCAAGGAAGAATACCGCAATGTTGGCATGCTCGAGCTGGTGAACGAGCCGCTGAACTGGGATGACGCTGCTGACTCCCTACGGAGTTCCTATTATCCCAAAGCCTACAGTGTATCTAATCCGCCAAAGCAGTATGGTGCATTGCTAACAATGTACAGGCTATTCGCAAGATTGAGGAGGATCTCGAGGTCTCTGACAACAACCGTCTTCACATTCAGATGATGGGCTCCCTCTGGGGCAGTGGAAGCCCTACCGAGTTCCTCAGCGATACCTCCTTCACAGCTTTTGACGACCACCGTTATCTCAAGTGGGACACAAGCATTGAAGTCTCACAAGAGGCATATATCAAACAGTCCTGCTCAGACGACCGCAACACCGATGGCCCCACGATTGTTGGAGAGTGGGCCTTATCTGTTCCGGATGATGTCGAGAAGACCGACGCTTGGAACCCTCAGACTCAGAAGGAGTTCTACACCAAGTGGTTCTCTGCCCAGGTGCACGCTTACGAGAAGAGCACCCTCGGGTGGGTTTTCTGGACGTGGAAGGCTAATCTCGGTAATGATTATCGCTGGTCTTATAGAGGTGAGAGTCCCGGTTTGATGGACTCGGGAGAATAAGTTGCTGACAGGCTATAGATGCTGCGCGGGCTGGAGTTATCCCCAAGGACCTTGACTCCCTTCCCAGTGTCTGTTAACTTCGTATCATAGTACTTTGATAACGTGAATGAGGGTGTTGAGCCCTAAGGGCTTGGTGCACCAGCAGTTCTTATTTTGCCTTATCTCCCATGTGTTAATATTATAGTTACCTAACAACAAAGGTTGTTTTCTAATTCACTTCTAAAAATGAGATATGCTCTTGAATATCTCAAATAAACCCTCCTTTTATACATCCGTTGATAAATCACAACTTCATCTTCGTAACATCAGAGCCGCCCATGCTGCCAATCTGTATCCAACAATGATGGAAATCATGATGCCCACATCTTGCCCCATGTGTCCAGTCGAGTACCCGTACCGATCCAGCACAGCCTGACCATCAATCTTGCACTGATCCGCCAGAGCAGACTGATACATGCAGTTACATCCGTGACCGCAGCTATACACGCGGTTTGAAAACTCGTTGACCATCATGCCCTCGAACACGTACTTCTGATAGTCCCAGTAGTGAAAGACGTACTTGTAGAAAACATTAAGAATCGTTGGCGGGACCATGAATCCTCCAACAGACATCCACAGGCCGTTCGCGAAAGCCACCAGCGCGAGCGAGATGACAAAGCTTGGGAACAGCGAGGTCATGAAGACGACGAGTGACTCTGCGGCCAGTAGGTCGAGGAATAGCCACATGACCCAGGTGAAAAAGGCCGTCGCCGTTGGTTGGAAGTTGGAGAGCCAGTACGAGATGATAGAGAAAAGGAGGGATATAAGAAAGAGATATGGAATGCCGATGAGAAAGTTAGACACGATCAGCTCGGCCGCACCATACAAGCCGTTGTGGTACTCCTTGACGTACTGAAGACAGTCTTCGATGAAGGCGGGCACATAAGCCACCGCCATGAAACTCATAAAGGCCGAACCAAAGAAGATGGCGTTGATGAAGGGCTGGATGGATTCTTGAGTAGGGTCGAGCCTCAACCAGACGGTGCCCATCATGATAGCAAGGCCGAGGTACATGACCAAACGAATACCGTAAACCACAACGTCTCGGTAACTCTTGATGAAGCTTCGATGAAGTAGAGTTAGCGTGAGACTCGGCATACTGGGTCTCTTCTCAATTGTCTCAATGCTCCAAGCGCCGCCCGCAGCTTCGGCAGCCTTGATCGCAGTGTTGAATTGGCGGGCTTGTCGTGAGTTCTGCCAAGACGTTTGCAGCGTCTCCAAATTCTGCGACGCCTCGTTCCTGTTCTGCGTAAAGTCGGTGTTGACCATCTCGAGAAGATGCTCCGCCGGGTTGACATATTGAGGCAGCGGAGCTCCGACTTCAGCATAATACGTCGCAATATCATCCACGGCTCCGAAGTAATGCGTCTTTCCACGGGATAGCAAGAGTAGCTTGTCGAACAAGTTGAAAGTCGACGTGGAGGGCTGGTGAATAGAGCAGATGACGATGAGGTTGTTGCGTTTGGCCACGTCGCGTAGATACTTGACCACCTCCAAGCTGGCAGCTGAGTCGAGGCCGCTGGTAGGTTCGTCGAGGAAGAGAAGCTTGGGGCTGGTGATCAACTGACTCGCTACACCGACGCGACGTTTCTGGCCACCTGAGATGCCCTTACGAATGGGCGTGCCGATGATTGTGTTGGCTTGTTCAATCAGGCCAAAGGACTCAAGAAGGTTGTTGATACGAACAGGACGTTCTTTCTTGGACAGAGAGCTATTGCTAGTCAGATGGTGACCTCCCCAAGTTGGCTTCGCGGGATACTTGCCTTGAACTGGCGAGTCGTGATGAGAACTCGAGTGTCTCCCGAACAGTCAACGATCCAATAAGAGCATCCTCCTGCTCGACGAAGCATGAGATTTCTTGGAACTCGGCCAGAGACAGACTTCTTCCATTGACATAGACTTCAGCTTCGACGTTGCTCGCGTTCGTTGGACGACGGGCCAGGACGTTGAGAAGCGTTGTTTTGCCGCAGCCTGATGGTCCCATGAAGGCGCAGATTTCGCCTGTGAATAACTGTTAGTGAATTTCATGATAGTCAGCGTCAAGGCAACCAGACGAACCTGCTTCGACGATGCCCTGGACATCATCAACAATCGCCTTTGGCTGCTTTGTTTCCCGGTCCTTGACAGTCACAGTGACGCCGCACCAGGTAAAATTCTTGATTGTGCTGTTGAGCAGATGCTTCTCTGCAACAGGGCGTTGTTCCGAGTCCATGCTGTTGTCTGATTCTTGTTTCATGGTAATGAGTTGAGGTATGAGGCGAAGTAAAGGATCAGTGAGTGGCAAGAGTAAGTGGCTTATATATATAAGTGAAGAGCCCGGATCTTCGGCAACTTAAATACATGTACAAAGGAATGAGGAATGACTGCCGGTTGATACGCCTGAGACATGGAGTCTAAATCCATCGGTGTCTTGAATATAGCCCGTGTTGGCCACCACTTCGCCTGCTCTCCTGCAGTCAGCATCTCAGGTTTCAGCTGGATCTCGAAGCTAAACCTAGTGAGCGATCGGCTTTTTTCTCCTTGGAACTGAAAGGAACCAGCCGCGATTTCTTTGATAACGGCCAATAGAGTAGATACCTGGTGTTCTTGTGTTGATAGGGGTTTTGAACTAACGTTTGCTAAGAGACCGAGGCGGTAATTGGGATCAGCACAGTATAGCTATCGTCTGCACAGATGCGCATTGATTTCTTGACCAAACGTCGTAATACAGGTTTATGGCGTTTGTGCGTGGCTGCAGGATTCAACTGCTGCCCTCTCACGATACGAGGCACTGCACACCTGTTGATTCAGCTCGGAATACTCCGAATGATGTGTGATTGACCCAGCCGCTTGGGCCTCTTGGTCTGATTGGCTCGCGCTGTTGAGCAGTAGGGCTGAGTCTAGAATAGGGCACATGTCCGGTACCACGTGGTATACCTTATACCGTATGCCAAGTCTGAGATATCTTGGCAGCATATCACGTAAGAACAAGGAGATCAAAGCATGTAAGAACATGTTCTACTCCCTGCTCTAGGCAGCGTGTATAATGTCCAGGCATCTATAAATCTAATACAATCCATGCGTCAACCACATATCTCTTGTCATGACCCCCAGAAATCAGAATATTGTTTTGAGTCAACCCAGTCCTGAATAACGCCTCGATACTTTTACATTGTATGTATTTCTGAATCCCAAGGCTCATTGCTTGGCCACAATATTTGTCTATTAGCCTGGCATACCCGGCATGCCCTGCATACTCTCAAATTCACGAATGATAGAATCATCCGCCGCGATCATGTTTATCCCCTCTTCGTGAGTAACTCCCAACCAGAACTGGGACATTGATTGGTGCTGCTTCTTGACTTGGTAGATCTCTTGCGCCATACCCTTCACAAAACGTCTCTCGCGCTCTGCAGCGCCCCATACCAGAGACATCTTGGAGGTGGCAGCGCTGTTGAGACGAATCAATCGAGGCAAATTATCCCCGTCATGGATCATAAAGAAGAGAGCCCATCTGCTGAGATGCACTGTGGATGACATTGTCACCACGTAATTGAGGAAGGGGGTGTGAGAAAGCAGCGAGACACGATACGTGATGAGTTTGCTGATCTCCGTGGCAGAGTGTATCGTGTGTTTTGTGTGTGGGTTCAAAGCGTCCATAGATGAGACAGAAGAACTCGAGTTGATGTATTGGCTCGACGACGAGTTTAACTGCGAATATGGTTGGTGGAGTAGAATAGATGTTGCGTGCGTTATCATGTGAGCCTGGAACATCATCTCGTCGAGATGGCTATGGCTATGGTATAGAGGACTCAGTTTCGATTCGGGTAGATCAAGTCGCCAGTTAGTTAGTAACGCCTCGATATGGCTAATTTTCTGGTCTTCAGGTCCAGAAATTGGCCGGAAACTCAACAGCTTTCCGAGATTTCGGATGGATAGGATACGATACGTGAAGGACGAGAGCCCGCGGCTGATACCGGGAAAATAAATGTCGTTCATGTCTTGGAGATACGTGGGTTGTGAGATATTCTATGTATAATAACTTAGTACAAAGCAGTTGGTAAGAAAGAAGTATGCCTTACACCTGAGAGATATTGCTGTTCCTCGCAAGGGATCGCAACGTCACAAGTGACATCGAATAGAAGAAAACTTGTCCTTCGATGAAGTCCAGCGATCAACCCGTCCACCACGAAAAGATCCCACCATGTTCTCCGCCAGCTCTCCTCCATTACTGGTATACCGCGTCCGTGAGTAGCTGCAAAGGACCGCGTGTTAAGGCCAATCTCTACAGCCATTTCTGCAGCCTCGACCAGCATTTCCCGGGCCTGCTCTTGCTGACCCTGTCCATCCAATCCAATCAGAAGAAGTAACAAGGCCTGGACCCTAAAGCCGTCTTTGCGGCAATGGGGTTTATGTACCGATTGGTGGGCTTCTTGGAAGAAATGGCCGCGATGCGGGCATGCCGGGATATACAAAGAGCCTATCCAGCGCATCACTGCGAGTACAGGTTCAAGCGAACTCTCCTCGGCGATGCTCAGAAGATAGTCTTTTGGAAGTACAAATGGATGAGCGGCATGGAAATGACTATAGAAATAGTCTATACAGCGTTCGGGGAGTGTAGGTACCGGTGTATGCGTCGGGAAATACTCGTGTTGTTGAGTCGCAAACATATCGTAAATATCGGTTGATCCATCCGCTGTGGCGTACGGTTGGAAGAAGGACATGTCGGTCTCGCTACTGGAACTTGCACCCAAGGCAGGGTCGAGGAAAGAGTTTGAGAAGGGAGAGTTGTAGATGTCGTCAGTCATGTTAGAACTCAAAAAGGCGGGAGAGCCTAAGGGAGTCGAGTGAATTGATTTGAACGAAGTCGATCCTTCACCACTACGGCGTCTTGCCCGATCGGGGGATACACCCGTTCTCTTATTCGGTTTTCGAGCTGTGTTTCGTTTAGGGCCTTTGTAACCGCGTCTTGAAGCCACGTAAATGCATTCGGACCCAGAGCTCATACATCGAGAGCATGGATTTACGCCGTCACACTTCAAGTGCTTGCCTCGCTAGCAAAGAGAAGGCGTCAGTCGGAGGATATTGGTCAATAATAAGGACACGTAAACTTACACATGCTAGACAAGCAGCTGGAACAGAAGCAACGCTCACACGGCCACTTTCTGTTGTTGCAGAAGTTGAGCCACTGGGTGAAGCCCTCCCATCGACTGTGAAGACACCAGAACTGGGCGAATTCGAGTTGGAAGACAATTCGTCGGTTCCTGAGAAAGCATCTTCTCTTCTGTTACGGCTTGATAACATCTGTTGAAAATGATTCGAAGTGTCCATTGTAGGCTGGCGCCAGAGATGAGGGTTTCTCGAGAGATCAGAGTAGAAAGTATAGGGCTGAGGTGAAGGTAAGTTTGAAGAGAAGTCGGTATGAGTCCCAGTGGAAGTGCCTTTACTTCTGCCACTACCATGAAAAGGACACTTCATCTGGGAAGGCTGAGTGGCTTCTGGGGAGCTGAACCGAAGTTCTGAATGTGAACCAATGGCTACACTGCGAAGATGGCGCGGTCGGTGATAGCGTCGGGTTGTCGATGGCACTGAATGTAACTGCTGACTGTATCTCAGCCAGGTTGATATCTGAAATTCCGCCTTTTTGGCAAAAAATCCACTTATTTCAAATCATGAAATTGGCCTTCTGGAATGCTGGAGAAGAAGTGCTGGGTGGGCCTGGGTGATTTATATCCCAAGTGAGGGTCAAAGCAATCAGCCCATGCGTTGAGGCCTTCGACTGTTTATTAAGCCAGAATTTTCAAAGGCTCGAAGTGGACGAAGTTGTATTGTATTACAAATACTTCTCGAACAATCAAGTCAAACGGCCACTTCTGGTATTTATTGCCTTCGCCAGGCACATAGCCAGCGTCATGTCATTGACATGTCGGCTCAACCGCCGCTCCACGGCTTATCACCGACCCATCCCCCTGCTGCCCCTGGCTATCAGACCTCAAAACAGGTCGTATACTTAAGCGACATGATACCATTGTATTGTCCAAGTGGAGGTTGAGGTAGTGTCCCATACGTCGAGCCAAACATCTTACAAGGTCCAGCTTTCAGCCCTAGCGGGAGTCAGTCGGGATTACTCCCTAGCCTTGCTTTGGGGGCAATCCTTCTCAGGGGATACCTCCATAGCTCCAGCTGCAGGTGCAGCGTGTGCCACTGGCATCATTGGACATGCACGATGTTGTTCATGGGTATCGGTTGTCGGCTATCGCCGTGGCTGTACAAGTTGACAGGGCCTAGGTCCGACTAAGACTTCCATTATTTGGAAGAGAAGTCTCATGTCAGCCAGTAAGAGTCATCGGAATGGCGGGCATCCGTTCAAGTCTATACCACACTTTAGGAGCATAGGAGCCGTTGCAGGACTGGCGTTGCTGCCGCAGCCTTGTGAGGCGCTGATCAAAACGGTTAGCTTTGAGCAGAGTGTCTGGGGTATCAATGGATGTCTCCACTATGCGGCCGCCCGTCTGCGGGTGCTTATTAGTTAGACAAGTTATTAGAGGACCAGCTGAACATGCTGGTCTGCCGAGGTTGAGGGCGATCTTTACAAGGTCAAGCTTCATAACGATAATAACACATAACGACCCGAGTTACCATTCTCGTTCCACTCTGTTGAGAATCACAATGACAAATAATAATGCTCTCAAATTCCGTAGACGGTGAAGACGCATATCAATCAATCAACCTCCCTCTGAAGCTATACCAACCACACTACGGCGTAGATACAGATTGCAATGTCGCTCACTGCCACTGCCATTGCCATTGCCATTCCTGCTTCCTTCCCCATCAAGCCCATTAAACGAAGACCCCATAACCGTTGCTTGTTGAGCCTGTGCACCTTGCCGCACCTCCCGGTCGTGGGGGCTTGGCGCACGAGGAGGATATGGCCGTTGCATTCTGGTGGGTGTGGCCGGCACTTACAGGCGAAGAAGCATGGTCCTGACTGAGCAACACTGCCGATACCCCAATACCGAGAAAACACCATGGTTGTCATCCTTCTGCTCCGTCACTGGTCAAAGCTTCTTTCCAGGCTGGACTTGCATTCAGAGGCGGCCGCTTGTGACGAGTGAGTCACTGCAGCTGTCAAATGTTGATTGCGGCATTAGGGTTTACGGTTAGGTTGTGGACCGTGTACCCGCGCTCTGTTGTTTTTCGGGATCGCTTACTAAGAGCTGATGTCCGTTCAGACGACGATGACTAAGGATTAGAAGCAGTTTAATTAAAGTCCATTTTCATTTCATTGTCTAGAAGAGATAGTTTATACGACGTCGACATGCCCCTATTAATCCTCCGCATGCAGATGTTATTCCCCTAACAAATCGGAACGAATCCTAAATCCTTCAGGTCAAAGTAAAACAAGACAGGGGTTAATGGATTGCTGGAAACTGGTTAACCCCCCTTGATCCTAGGCAACTGTTCAATAGACCTAGCACGGCACAAGCGCACTACGTAGTAGAGAGTCACCTTCCTCGACTTGGCGGTCTGCTTAACAATTTAAGAGTCAATGTCTCAGGTTTTAGTAGTGGTTGCGAGTCAGTTTACCAGCTTGTCGGGTTTTCTCGGTATCGGTACGTATCTATATGCTGCATTGGATGAAACCCACCCACTTACACGGCCCTGTGTACATACCTAAACCAAAATGCTAACAAGATAGACAACACGAGCACGAATCACTTCTTATTCTTAACAGCGGCTGAGAAGCCGTAGGTTTAGCCAGTCGGACCTGCTATGCTCCATCTCTCGAGATACGTCAATTTGTCACTTATTCCACTGTTAATGTTGTCTTCTTGTTCTATCTTTGGCCTGCTACATCAGAGCACCAATCAACGTCTCACGGCAGCCTCGCATGACTCCCCGCATTATCAAATTATTTCAGCTGTGCAGCCCCTACATCCATGGAAATGATAACAATCCCCATCTATCCGCAGCAAGTATTCCATTTGCCGCCTTATGACCTACTCAGCTGCACAGCCTCTCTTCCGCAAAGTCAAAAAAAAATAAGCGGCGGTCTAAGGCTAAGGCGGAGGGCGCATAATGGACCCTATATCCCTTGCCGGCTTGGCGCTTGGAGTTGCTTCCATCAGCTTGCAAGTCTACACGGGGTGCATTCAAGGTAACTCGGGCTCCTTGTTGCGATCATCGCACTCAGCACTGACATACGTCAGGGATACAGCTTCTTGTCACAGCGCTGGGTTACGATGATGACTGCAAATACCTCAATCTGCGCCTCAGGATGGAACAGCAACGCCTGTTCTGTTGGAGTGAAGCTTCTGGACTGCTTGACCTCGATGCCAAGAACCAAGAAAAGGTCCTCAACTCAAACGTGTTCAACCTCCACCGCCAGACCGTGATAGACCTGCTCGTTCAGATCCAGTGCTTGTTCAATGAGTTTACCGAGTATCAACAGAAGCACAACAATCTCTCCACTGCCGTGGATAAAGATGGTGTTTTGGATGCTCCAGAGAAAGATGCTAAGTCATCCAACTACCCTATGACTGACAAGAAACGAAACTTCATCAAGAAGGCCATGGCTGGACTGAAGGCCAAGTCTTCCGAGGGTCTTACTAGATTGCGGTGGACTTCATTTGACAAGCAAGGGTTTGAGAAGTTGCTGGCCAAGTTTTCGATTCTCAATGACAACATGACAAATATCCTCGATCACTCCCTGCAAGTCGAGATTCGAAATACCGTGCAGGATACCAATCGTGGAGTCTTATTACTGCACCATAAGATAGCTGATCTGAGTCACCTCGTGTTGGCTCTCAAGTCTCAGCTCGATGCAGGCTCCCCGGGCGGACTGTCACAAATGTCCAAGCTGGAAAAGGAGGCCAATGCTGACGCCTTGATGCAGTTGTCAAGACTTGCCAAATTCAAGGCGTTCAACGAGACAATCGACCCAAAGTCAGACAGACCGGCTGTTGTCGATGAAGCTGCTGCAAAATTTCTCGATCTTGCAAAGCCTGGCCATCAACGCAATTTGTTCGTTCCGCGCTATCTCATCGAGCTAGATCCTGAGGTGGATGAATCGGATGCTCCACGATGCGAGGCCCTCATGAAGACCGCCGAAGGTAAGAAGAAAGTTTGGATCGAGTGGAAGGACTATGGCAACACAGAAACGCAGCCGGGTTCGCTCTCCAAAGCCGATATTATCGAGAGAGTCCGCAAACTAGCTGCTCTTCTGAACCATAGTCCCAAGCCTGAAGCTTTTCGCACTCCTCATTGCCTCGGCTTCTTCGACAAGGCAGACCCAAACATTCCTGAAGATGACGTTGACATTCTCGATCAACGACTCGGCCTCATCTTTGAGCGTCCGTCTGACGACAACATACATATGTCACTCCCGCCTGTCTCTCTCCGTGAACTTCTTCAAGACTCCAAAGTTCGCAAACCGCGTGTCACGGAGCGAATTTACTTAGCGCATGCTATCAGCAACTGCCTCATCTACCTTCATGCTGTTCACTGGCTACATAAAGGTCTCCGTAGCCACAACGTGCTCTTCTTCCGAACTCGCGATGGCCATGTGGATTACCGACGGCCATACCTTTCAGGCTTTGACTTCTCAAGACCTGGTGGCTCCGATGAAATGACCGATGCGCCGGGGGATGACGCAGAACATGATCTATATCGACATCCAAACGCCCAATCGAACCGTCGGCGATGCAGAGAGCGTTCGAAGAAGAGCTTCGACATTTATAGCCTGGGTGTCATTCTGGTCGAACTAGCACATTGGCAGCCCATTGAAGACGTTTTGCGTATCGACATACGACGTGCGCGCGGCCGACCCGACATTGTGCGCGGCGTTCGAGAGGCTCTGTTGAAGGAGGACAGAGTCGCGGCTGTGGGTGCCGACATGGGAGAGAGGTTTGAGGATGCGACGCGAAAATGCCTGGCTGGGGGAGAGGAATTAGGACTCAGAGAAGGCGATGACGAGACGCAGGATGAAGTTGCTCAACAGCTGTCTATGAAATTTTATGAGGACGTGGTAAAACGACTGGAAGACGTAGTTGTGTAGCACAATACTGCTTCAAAACCCTGTGTATAGGCTTGTCATGGTTGAATGAGATAGCGTAATGAGAGAACGGTTATATGTTGCATAATTATTATTAGAGCAAGAAGCTATCAATAATTCGGTGTGTTCTTAATCAACGACTGTATCCATCTGAGCAGTCCTCCCATTTAATTAGTGCCTGAACGCCAGAGCTGTACTCTATTACTATTTCTTAACAACGAGACTCGATTAACAGCAGCAGTCTAGGCATTCGAAACAGCAGAGACCGGCGCAGATACCGCAGCAGATGGCCTAGATACATTGTTAGCCAAGCATTGAGGAGTCGTAACTTTGGTCCGTCTTACACCACCATCCTTGCCTCCTCGCATGCTCATCTCAGGTTGCTCCATTGACATGGGCTGAATTGGCCGCTGTTGCAGGAAATAAGTCAGCAAATCTTGGCTAAAAGACAGTTCGGTTAAGTAGACTGATGTTTTGTCTGAAGCAGCCTTGGCGAAACAGAGGAAATGCCAGGCGCAGGGAGGCCAAGCCGGAGGTTCGTGGTCATACATACCGGCTGTTCGGTGCTGGTTCGTTCAGTAGGGAACGCTGCGGGGGCCGGCTCGCGGAGCATTTGCATCGCGGTAGCGGTAGTGGTGGTGGTGGTGGTGGAAGCAGGCATGTTGAAGATTTCGTGCTACGGGTATGCGAGGAGTATTAAGATGTATAAGAAGGAGGTTTTGTGAAGAAACTGGCGATTTACAGTGCTACAGGTTGAGAAAAAAGAAAACAAAAAGCCAGGCTCAGACAAAGAGCGCAACGTTGTTGTTATAAGGCTCTCTACATCTACAGTACAGGGTCCACGGCTCGGTATGGGTGGGGCCTCGACAACGCCTGACCATGGGCCGTGAGCCCCGAGCCTCCAGTGCCGTGACCTCCGAATGATCAGCCGGAGCCCACATGAGATTAAACAGATTCGTGATTCGTCTCCTGCAAGGTATCAGTAGCTTGAACAGTTCGGTAACTATCAAAATCATCATTTGAAGAACAACGACTTGAGCGATACTCTCTGCACGCACCATAAAAGTGCATATCTGCAATGTACCGCCAAGGTTCTGCCACTTAATGCGTGGCTGCTGATGCGAACCGCTCCAAACGAACGGCGTGCCCGGTGGCCCAAACGACAAAAAAAAAAAAAAGGCAGAATAAGAAAAGCCCAAAACCCGTCGTTGGGGGAACAATGACGTATGCTTTACGAGCCGAACGCGAACCTCTTGAGTGGTTGCAGGCTAACCCCTGCTCTGTTTGCGAACCAGTGAGTTCTGGAACAAGCCTGACCACTCGTTAGAAGGCTTAAACTCGCTTTCTCGGTGTTCGTATCGAGGCTTTGCATCTTGACGCATCTGTACACGCGTGTTGCTAGTGGGCTAAGAATAGCTGCATCGGTTCAGCCGAGTCGTTGGTGATGACTTAGAGTAAGATCCAATTTGACACCGCCTGCAACGGCGGAGCATCATCTACGTAGCCTTTCGTGGACTTCGAAGCGAAAAATAATAGTAACTGATAAGAAAATAGAGCTTCAACCGTAAGCTTATCGCTCTCACGAATACAACGCTGAGATGAATATCTATCAGTACTTAATTCTGAGAACAATTGTGGCTTCAAATCGTTTCTACATGGCGTGATACTTCTATTCTATGTAGGCCCTTGTTCAATCCAATGAACCGTTATTCAAACGTCTCCGAAGTATAAACTTTGTTAAACACCCGAGACAACTGTATTACGACAAGTGGAATACGACAACTGATTATCTATAGCTTGGTGACAACCGTAAGATAAATGTAAGAAAACTCTCTTATTGACCTTTTATTTATTTATGTTATTCCAGACTTGTTTGGCAGAAAAAAAAAGAAAAAAATAGAATTAATATGACTTCGACGTGCGTAGAAGCTGTGTAGTTGCAGTAAGAACACAGGGTAGGCTGGCCTTGTAAATCTGAAACATAAAACACAGATGCTTAACGTTAACGCATGTTTTCGTGACACCGGAGCCTCAATCTGGGGAATTTACGGGTACTGCACTATCAACTAGTTGTATTCCACCAATGTTCGAGCCTATACAGTCTCTCGATGATATTCTCGACGCTCTCCTACCGATATAGGCACATCATTCCACCCAAGAGCCAGTCACAACCATCGACTTCTCACGGCTGCATATCAATACGAACTATAAAGACTGCAAAACTTATCAGATCTTTGAGTTAATACAAATCGAGGACTCAATGAGCTTAAACTCGAAACATACCCTAACCCGCTTGCACAACAGGATAGCGGATCATTGTCAGCTGGATGAAACATCAGCCGGGCATGAGCACTCGTAACTCGGGTCGTCACAAGACCGGACAAAACCCAACAGAAGTCGGATGCTTCCGTGAACTTGAAGAGTTGGTTTATATGAAGAAAATGTCGTATTGTAAATATATGCTACTTTACATAGTATGCAAAGCAGGGCAAAGTTGGTAACTCAACTTCTCCATGCCCAAGATTTACCGACAATTCACCGGGTCGTCGAAACAATGGAATGTGGCAGTGGAGTGCCTCGATCTGGGGAGGCTAAGCCACTGAGCAGCGAACCTATGATAGGTAGGTCAGGCCTGCAACCTCCAACATCTCGCCAAGGGGCCATGTGTTTTTGCGTCAACTCGACGATGCGCCCGCTCTGAATTGCTCTCATACTTGATTGTGTTTGATCCTGATGACTTGAATCTCCAACTTTGCCATTCCTTTTGCATCAATTCTGCCTCCAGCGAACCACTCAACCCCCTTTCGACCGCCATTGCTGTCTTGGCCTCTCGGCCCCAGTTTGCTCCCTGTTGGACCTGGACGGGGTTGCCGTCATCTCCCTCATCCTCACCTTGGATTCGAAATCCTCCTGAACCGCCATCGTCCCTGACCGTCGATTCCTCCGCTCACGATGGCTTCACACGGTCAATATCCTCCCGCCCACATGGTATCCAACAAACACCATCATGCCCCCTACGGCTCTCCTCCTGTGGCTGTCCCTGGCGCCGCTCCGGCTGGTACCTTCGCGCCAGGCACCAAGATCCAAGTTGGCGGCCACCGAGTTGTGATTCAGAAGTATCTCTCAGAAGGAGGTTTCGCCCATGTTTACCTCGTCAAGCTAGCCAAGCCTGTTGATGGCACCGACCAAGCTGTCCTGAAGCGAGTTGCGGTGCCCGATAAGGATACCTTGCGGGGCATGCGCATCGAGGTCGAGACCATGAAGCGCCTCAAAGGCCACCGACCGATTGTTACATATATCGACTCGCATGCCTCTGAACTCCAGGGAGGAGGTTACGAAGTTTTTCTGCTCATGGAGTTTTGCAATGGCGGCGGTTTGATCGATTTTATGAATACTAGGCTACAACATCGCCTAACCGAGCCAGAGATCCTCAACATCTTCACCGACATCGCTGAAGGTGTCGCGTGCATGCACTATCTGAAACCACCACTGCTGCACCGCGATATTAAAGTTGAGAATGTTCTCATTACCGCCAGAGGATCTTCCAAACGATTTAAGCTTTGCGATTTCGGATCAGCCGCATCACCTCGTCCCGCCCCCACCACCGTCACCGAGTGTCGCCTTATGGATGAAGATATCCAGAAACATACTACGATGCAGTACAGGAGCCCTGAGATGATCGATGTATACCGCAAGCAGCCCATAAACGAAAAATCCGATATTTGGGCATTGGGAGTTTTGCTGTATAAGCTGTGCTACTATACTACTCCTTTTGAGGACCAGGGCCAATTGGCAATTCTGAATGCCAGCTTCAAGTTCCCTAGTCACCCCGTCTTCTCCGACAAGCTCAAGAAATTGATAGGTAATGCACATTGGCCCTGGATCTTTGTTCTGTGACTAATGTGAATTCTAGCATCAATGTTGAGAGAAAACCTGCAAGATCGACCAAACATTTATCAGGTGTTGAAGGAGGGATGCGCCATGCAAGGGCGCAATGTTCCTGTTCAAGATGTAAGTGTAGTGTCGTTTCGAAATGAAGCTATACTAACCATGGACATAGATTTACAGTGGCCGTAATCAATCCCACGCAAGGACCGATAGTCCCCAACCCGAGGCTCAGAAATCGGAACAAGCGCCCGCCGTAGGTGCCGTTTTCACGCGAGCTGAACCGCAAAAGCAGGTCATTCCTGATGTCGTACCGATGCGAAGAGGACGACCGACCGCCTCGCCAGCGTCAGGTAAAGTGGCGCAGAAGCCGGACGCTTCTCCGATGCGGAAGACTGAGGGAGATCCTTTCGCTGCCCTTGACTCCAAACCTGCCTCTAAAGGTTTTGATGAATTGTCATCGCGATTCCCTACGTTGGACCAATTCTCATTATTGCATGATCATGGGACCAAGTTCGATTTCGATGTCTCCTCACCTATCTCGCCCACAAATCCCTCTTCAGGTTTGAACCAGAGAGTGACGGCAAAGCTGGCCGATGAGGCATTCGCAGCCCCCCAGACTGAGCCCCCTCGCCCGAAACCAGTTTCTAGAACACACTCAGTCACTCCTGTTGGACACCAGGTTGGAGTCGCTTCACCTCCCTTGGAACCTCCATTGTCAAAGACTTTGTCTGCACCAAGCAGACCCGACATCAGCAGGGCGCAGTCTATCATCAGCAATAATCCCGAGTTGCAGGCAATTTCTTCTCAATCTAATTCACGATATGTCTCTACTGGCACAATGACATCAACGCCGCCACCGGAGAAGTTTCCTCCAGACGTGGAGCGGCCTGTTCAGCGTGACGTTCATGACTATGCTCGGTCTAGCAGCGCTACAAGGCAACCTGAGCCAAGTGCAGGGCAATGGGCCACAGAGGAGCCCCGCCCTACATTTGTGCAAAGAATTCCATCTTTCCAGCACCCCAGTCATGAGCGCCAGCCGTCTTCATCTAGGCCGTCACTCGAAGGCGGACGTCCTCGTGCTGATTTCCTCGAACCTACAGCTCGAGCCTCACCGGCTCCCTCGCGACCACGACCCGCTAGCACGAACCTCGAGGGTACAACTCTCGATTTCCTGCGTGAAAGAGAGGCCGCGTCACGCTCATCGAGCCGACCGCCTCAGACCCCCTCTCCTTATCAAGAGCCCGAGGATGAACCGCGCGCATCTAGCGATATGGATTTCTTGAGAAGTCTTGAAGATTCGGAACGCACGAAGCCCAGTAAGCGTTCTAGCTTGACTTCGCTTTCTGGTAACAAGAACATCCTTGCAGGCAAGTTTGGGGATGCCTTCAAGCTTTTTGAAGGTAGCTCTCCTAATAGTGGAAGAAACCCATCGCCACAAAGGGAAATGGCTTACCGCGATCTTACTCCCATAGCTGGGTCCGAAGCAACTGATGGGCGCAGCGATGATGGCCATGTTCATGAGGATGAGGATCGCGTGACACCTGAAATGAGACGGGAAATGGAACGTTTGAAGCTTCAGGAAGAGGAGCAGCGTGTGGAAGCAGCACAAGCCGAGTATCGAAAGAGGGTGGCTGCGGGACAGCGTGGGCCACCAGTTCCACCAAAAAGTATTGGGGGAGTTTCTCGTGCTGTCAGTATCCAGAACCGGGTCCAAAGTCTGCTGAACGAGGACCAAAAGCCGTCCAATGTTCAAAGAACTGCTCAAGGATATGGAAAGTATACCGATGTCCCCGAGCCTGTTAACAAGCCCGAGAAACCTCTCCCCGGGGTGCCTAAGAAGCCCCTGACTGTGGCGAAGACCCGAGTTGATGCTTCTCCAGCTCGAGGACCTTCTTCAACTTCTTCGGCGCCTCCCACTCTTACATCCAAGCCTCCAGCGAAGCCCCCGGCGCCAAAGAAGCCAATGCACCTCAATAGCCTGCCCTCTGGCCAGCGATCTGCATCGCCTCAGAAGCCAATGCGGGCCCAGACATCGTCAGAGCAGCTTGTCAGCATGGATGTTTCTGGACAGCAAATGCTGGACATGACAGCTAAAGAGAAGGATGATTATCTACAGGACTTTTCCAAGCGTTTCCCAAGTCTAGGCTCAATCGAGATGGTCGAGCGAGAAATTGGTGGCCAGAATGGAGGATCAAGCCGGTAAATAGACATTGGCCAAGGAATCTAGAATTGCCATACTGCACATACACTCGAATATACTCAGCGCAAAGCATCCAGAATGTTTCTGGTCAATTAAAAAGGTCCCGCCTGGTAGTGGATGATGAAAGTCATGCACATGGTGGGGCTATGTATTTATCCACTCTTATCTTATCTCCCAATATTTTTTTCTTGGTCTTCGGTTTCGTAGCGATTTGATGAGGAGCTTTCTGCAACGAAAACATCAAAACACATTCGACAAAATGGCCAAACGCAAGAGACAAGCTGCCGCGCAGAGCGAACCTGCTGGCGAGGCATTGATCAAGAAGAAGGTCAAGGGTGCCAAGGTGCTTAAGGAAAAGCCTGTAAAGGAAAAGACTTCAGCGCCAACGAAGAAGACTACCGCTGCTACGACCGCCTCGAATGCGCCTGAGACTATTCAGATCGTCGTCGGTTCCTACGACCGGATCCTCCACGGATTGACAGTGACAGTCGGAGGCAAGGAGAAGGCCGACTTTGCCGACACATTTCTCTTCAATGCCCATACCTCAGCCATCCGCTGCGTCGCCGCATCACCCATTTCAGAGCCCGTCCCTGGACAGACACGGAAGGTCATGCTCGCCTCTGGCAGCACCGACGAGCGCATTAATGTTTACAGCCTTTCGGCGCATCCCCCAAGCCGAAAAAACCAGGAGATTATGGCCAAGGTGGCTCCCCGACCGATTCTCGAGAACCCCAAGAACAGAGAGGTTGGCACGCTGCTTCATCACTCTTCGACTGTGACATCGCTTGCTTTCCCTACACGGTCAAAGCTGCTCTCGTCGAGTGAAGATTCTACAATTGCGGTTACACGAACACGAGACTGGTCTCTACTCAGCAACATCAAGGCCCCCATTGCTCAGCCTCTAGGCCGACCCAGTGGCGATACAGCGCCTTTCGGAGGTACACCATCTGGTGTCAACGACTTTGCCATTCACCCCAGCATGAAACTCATGATCACCGTCAGCAAGGGCGAGCGTTCAATGCGATTGTGGAACTTGGTTACTGGAAAGAAGGCTGGAGTATTGAACTTTAGCAAGGATATGCTACAACAGGCCGGTGAGGGAAAGCACTCTACTGGTGAGGGTCGACGAGTGGTTTGGGGAAATGTCGATGGAGCGGATGAATTTGCGGTAGGATTTGATCGCGATATTGTAGCATTTGGCATGGACAGTGTGCCTAAGTGCAGGGTGATGGGGACAATCCGAACAAAGGTGCACCAGTTCTTTTATGTTGCACTGGACAAGGAGGGGGATGCGACGGTGCTTGCTGTTGCTACAGAGGATGGTCGCATTCTCTTCTTCTCCACTAAGGAGTCGGACATCTCAAAACCGGACACGGAGGACAAGAATCTCCCGACGGCCAAGTTCGTGGGCCAGATCGGCGGCAAGGCAGACGGAGTAGAGGGCCGAATCAAGGACTTTGTGGTGGTGCCGAGTGCGGAGGACGCCTCGACGTTGTACGTGGCTGGCGGGAGCAGCGACGGACGGATCCGGGTATGGCGGGTGGGAGTCTTGGAGCTGCAGGGCAACGGAAAGACAGAGGATGCCAAGGGAGAACTGTTGGGGACGTATGAGACGCAAAACAGAATCACATGCATGACGGCGTTTATGATGATACCCCGGCCAGAGGGAGTTGAGGACAGCGAGGATGAGCTTGACGAGGAGGATGAGGAGAGCGATAGCGATGAAGAGTAAAAGGGAGATTAAAATGCATGCTTGTGGTTGGTTGGTTGGTTGGTTGTTCGTATATTCTTGATAGCAATAAACTAATGTATGTGATAACTTGGTGATGATGATATGGTGACTCTGGTGAGTGTCGGTTGTTTTTATGTGCCCAGAATCACATGTAAATCAGAGCATCCAATGCCGGTCAACTGGCCACTCAGCAAGTCAGTGAGTCTGCAAACAGAACCAGACCGGTCAGAGACTACAGTTACAGTGGTGTTTGCGCCCATTTACTGTTGGAGACAACTGCATTGCATGGTCAGTTGCAGATTGGCCTGAGCCTGGTTTGTTGGGTCACATCAGGCCAGGGGATGTTGATCGACGGTATCACGAGGGGTCGTAAATGCAAGTCAAAAGCAGAGAACCAGCCATGGATGTTGTCCTTAGTCTGGCCAACCACGGGCTCTCGAATTCAAGCTTGAGGCGTTTGAATGTGGGGTAATAGACGGGATTGGATGCATGTAGGGATGATCCGTGAAGAGCGTACTCCGTACATCGACGGGAGAGGCAATTGCAGTGAGCACAACAGAAAAGCGTTTTGATTGAGCGTTGAATCGGTATCAATTCTTGATACCAGTTATTCTTCAAGACTAATGACTCTGAGTCATCCATCCAGAGCATCAAGATCCCGTTCACAGTGACATCTCTGCCGTTCCAGAGCAAGCGGGGAACAGCCATGGACCAGGGGCCCGAGTCGCTAGCTTTTTGGCTGCAGCAGCAGGTAAATGGGGCACATCGACGTAATTCCTGGGGTCCTTTTAGTCGTGAAACTGTCCTTGTCTTGCCTTGTCTTGCCTGGTCCTGCCTGGTCTTGTGAGCATGTGAAGAACGGAAAGAACGAGGTCTGATGAACGGGAACGTCGCTCATTAGTGCCTCCGCCTCTTTTCTTTTTCTCCTCCGTTATCTTTCTCACAACAAGTGCCAACTTTATATTTTTGGGTCTCAGGGCTTATAGTAGACCCTCCTCTTCTTTTTTATTTACTTTTCCTCCTTCATACCCTTCTCTTCCTCCTCTCGAAAAGCCATTTGCCACAGGAGTCAGCTCAACTTCGTATACCTCATACCCAATACTGTCAGCGTCTCACTTCCAGAGCTGTCTGAAGCTTCCCAATTCCTGTTGATATCTCGTGTTTACCCCCAATTGTTTCTGCCTTGCTTCGGATGTCCCGGTTCGTTTAGCTGCTCGAACGGACGCTCGGTACTTTTTAGCTCGAGTAGGTAGTGAAAGTGACATACCAGGGTTGCAGAGACTGGCACCCCCAACAACTTCAAATCTTTTTGCCCTGGACAAGATCTCGGAAGCTGCACCAGAAAATTTGCTTCTGAGTTGAGACTGTGAGTGACACTGCATTGCCCGATTTCAAGACTTGCAGGTTCAGCTGAGGTGAGCTCACCTGCTATCCGTTGAACCTTGTCTAATTCCTACCTACCAGCTTCTAATGTCTTGATTAGTTCCAGCTATAAGCAACCTCGGGTTCTAAAAATGGCCGACAACGGTCCTCCTCTTATTCGGCCTGTCCCTCGAAGACCCTTCGATCTCAGCCTGACGACTCCTACACCCCCAAGCGAGAACTCATCGCCCCCAACGCCGATTCCAGCTCCAGATCCTCAGATTGCGCGCTTCTTGCAAGCGACCCCCGAGCCTACGAGCCTGAGCAGGCCGCAGTCATTCAAGAACCTAACTTCCTCGACGCTTTTCGGCATATACTCTCCTACCGCGTCCTCCTCTCGCGACCGTGTCTGCGATGACCTCGATACGCCCTGGGGTACAGGTGCTCAGACGCCCATAAAGAGACCCAGCATCGACGACGCCACGTTTGATTTCCTGAAAGATCGGTCACATCACGTCCGTCGTCGTTCTTCGATTCGTTCTCACGAACCTCCCACGCCTCTAAAAGCTTCCCCATCCGCTGGCGCATTAGTCCTGCGAGGTCTTTTGCTTTTCGTTCTTGGTGTAGGTTACGGGGTGTTAGTCACATCACGCTTCCATGGTGAGCCAGACAATCTCTCGTCTGGTGCTGCGTGCAACTGGACGCATCTGGCGTTTTGGGGTCTTGCCGGTGTAGCACTGGGCGCGCTGTTCCCTTGGTTTGACCAGGTCTGGGAGGATTCCTTTGGCGAGAGGGAGGAGGAAGCTGTGGTGGAACACAATGCTTCTCCAACTAAAGACGATGATCCTAGCACTGATTGGGCGCTTGCTATCCGAGCTATCGGCGCCTTTGTTGGGATTGTCTTCGCCATTGTAAGTTCAGCCAACAATGAACCTTTTGTACAGAGTGTAACTAACCATTTGCAGCGCAAGGTGGCATGGGCGTCTACACTCCAAGTGTCGCTAACTTTGGCACTGGTCAATCCCCTCTTATGGTGGCTTATCGACCGTTCCAAGCCAGGTTTTCTCCTCTCAGCCGCAGTTGGCTTGACAGGGTCGATGCTTCTCCTCGGCGTCAACCCGGATATGATGCCGGCGCCTTCTCATGCGCCTTTCAGACACCTGATGAATGCCACAACGGCATCCGAAGGTCAGATTCCCATTCTCGGTGGGCTTGCGCGGCAGGACACGCTTGAGACGGGCATGTGGATGCTCAGTGTACTCTTCTGCAGTTGCGTCTGCTTTGGAAACATCGGTCGTCGACTCACTCTTGGCCCATCTGCGACGGCAAAGGGCCGTTGGGCTGGAGTGAGGTGATGACAGCAAGGAGTAGTATGTCTAGTGTATAGTCAGCTATAACGTGCTTGCGCAATTCGTAGCATGATGTGTCGATGGCGTTTGTTGGGTTTGCACGTCAATCATGGGAAGCTATCCTCAGGATTGGAAACTTTGCTTATTGTAAATGGGAGGTTCGGGCATAGTTGTCGAGACTGGATACAAAGGCATATGTCATACCGTTAGGGCTAATGTGATCTGGGGAACCGAGATATGGTGGTCTGTTTATGACGACGATTAACCTGGTGCTTTATTCCGTCGATGGGAAGGGCGTGACTGGATAGACTCGGATTTAGTTGGATAACAGTTGATGAAGCGAGGTCATCTTCCGACTCATTTGTCAAACATAAAGTCACAAATCTGCTGTCACAATATGTTGCTATCGTTCCATCGCGTGATCATCCAACCCTGCTGACTCTAGCTACCTTATAGTATCAAGTAGAAATCCCACTGATCCAGCCAAGCTGCAGTTCATCTTTCGTGATTGATTTTGGTCTCCTTTTTGCATTTGCTTTTTATCAGATTTTACTTGTTTCCCATTTGTACACCGAACATGATCGTCCTTTGTTGCGTCACCCAAACCCTGCCAGGGCCCGTCGATGGTCGCGTGACGCAAGCAGGCTTTGGTACAAGGTCATTCATGTACGAAGTCCCAATTTAGTCTTCCTTGGTAAAAAGAGCCTCCTTTACGAGTGTTGATCGTTCTTGGATCTCGGTGCCAAAGTCGACGTTGGAGAGGCCCAGCATAACCATCATGCGAGGGTTTTGGATCATCTCGTTAATGGTGAATGTCCGGGTGCAAACGTCCTTGAAAGAGGCAGCGGCAGCTTCAGGACCCGAATCGACTGTTTCAAGTAGGAAAAGAAAAGGATGTTAGTTCAAGTTCAACGAGTACTCTGTCGCGAAGAAGCAATGATGCTGCAGTATGTCCTTACCACCATCGTTCTTGGGAATCTGGTCGGGATGCTGGACTGGTCGGCCAGCTTCGATGCTGTCCAGCTCAGTCATGATATAGTGAGATCTCTTAACAAAATCCCAGACGTGAAAGAGGCCACGGTCGACGTTGGGAGGGGTCCATTGGGAATGAGACTCAATGGCCGTGATGAGGTCGGCGAAGCGGCCGGTGATTTCTTCACGTCGCGCCGGGGTGGGGAGGATCGCGGCGGAGCTGCCACCGGGACGGGAGGCGGAGGCGGAGACGGGGGCCATGATGGATACGTAGTATGGGCAAGGACGAGTGGTTGATGTTTAGATTGAGGAAAAGGAAGCAGTGAGAGATGACAGAGAGAGAGAGAGAGAGAAAGAGTCAAGAAGAGGACAGGATGAAGATAAAGTGAAAGAGGAGAGGGTTGGAGAAACCAAAACGTAGCAACAACGTCAGGGAAAAAGCGGTTTCCCCGCTGCTTCGATTGTCGCCTGTCCAATTGCCTCTCTTACTCTTTACGCAAAGCAGATGCAAAACTCCGTTTCTCTCTAACCGTACCCAGTCACGCCAGGGGGGGCCTGGTGGCTTTCTTGGAGTCGTGTATACCTTGGATAGGACTGAAGTTTATGGTGTTCCAGCTATCAATTGACGATGCTGGACCTCCCAGCAACCAGGAGAATGCTTCTGGATAGTCATCTGGAGCTTGGAGAGGAGGTGGACATGTCGATGGAAACTGTGACGTTATTTGACCGGTTCTAGAAACGCCGAGTCGAAGGCATCGCCGGCGGGGAAGCCATGTAAGCTATGCATAAGGTACAATATGGTAAGCGTAGCTGTACGCACAGACTGGTTTCCCATAGCTATCGTGAATGAGAAGAAGCAGTAGAGGGCAGAGATGGAATAGATTCAAGATGAGGATCAGATCAGGGAGCTCCACGTGGGGAGTTTCTGAATTTAGGGTCCTGGAGCTTGAGCTTGAGCTTGAGCTTGAGCTTGATTGAAAATGGGGCTCTTGGCTATTGGACAGAGATTTGAGGTTTGGAAATGCTCATGTGATAAACTACCCCTCTTGGCAGCTGTCTCTGCACATGACGAGTATGTGATGATTGAACAGGCAGACTGCGAGTTGGCTAAGCGTGATAAGAGCCCAGACTGTCTAGTTGAGGAAGCCCAAACTCCAAACTCCAAACTCATCCCGTCATCCATCGCTTGCATCGCATCGCCAAGGGTTCTTTAACACTGACACGACACCAGAGCAGTCCTGATCCGGGAACCAAGACGTCGGAGCCGGTCTAGAACCTCTGAAACACTGGCGAATGTGAGCTGAACTAAACTGCTTTCAAAGGGTGTTTGTGTATATGAATTAGTAGCAATAAAAAAGTATATGAATAACTAAGCGTCATCGTCAACAGGGTCCTGGGGTGCGGTGCAGCTGGTCCCCTGGAATCTCATGACGAAGCAGAGGTCATTCCAGGGGACGGGTACAAGTCATGACCATGACACGACTGTGAAAGACGGCTTAACGGGCCAACAGAGAATGGTTTTTACTGAGATGGAATTCCCGTGACACACTGCACCATACACGGCACGTTTTCCCCCTCTGCTGCAGCACAGTACAGTACAGTACAGTACAGCACAGTAGCAGCCCGGAAGCTGGAGGCGTTGCAGCGGGAGCATGAACTGTCATGGAAGTGCTTGGAAGCTGACAGCGGCAGCGGCAGCGAGGGGGGAAAGGCTGAAGAGCGATTGGATTAAGTGGACGCATCTCGATCCGGGCCGCCACACCCTGCAAAGTATTGGATGCTGTGGGCAAGGCGTGGGAGAACGATGATGCGTAGATTAGATCGGGTACAGTACCTGTAATCAACTGTGGTTGGCATTTACAGCGAGTTTAATTAGTTGCAGTAGATTGAGATTGATCTCACTTCACGTCTCAGATGGCAAATAAACAAAAGAGTATGGATCAACATTGCTCAGCAGAGTTAACACAAGAGCAAGAGTGCGAGTCTGTTTCGTAGGCATCATGACCGCCGTGGTGAGAACCACTCCCCGTGCTCATATGACGCCAACGACTCTCTCTTAGTTTGAGCCTTTGTTTGAGTCTCCGACCCTAGCTAGACCCTAGATCCTGCCTGGGGCCAGCCTTGCCATGTCCACGTTCGCTTGTAGGTCCTGAATCACGTCCAATGGCGACTCACGAGTAGGGGCTCAGTTATACGCGTTAGTGCATTTTTTGTCTCGGATACCGCAAGCCCGTTTTCTTTCTGATACCATTTCCCTCTCAACTGTTAAGTAGCGTCGATTCGCCAGTTGATTCTTCCGATGGCCGTTGCACTTCCAGTGCCGCCTGATCGTTTGAATCACTGCGCCATCACCCAAATTTCACTTTTCTCTTCCTCTGAACTTCCCGTTTTTCCCACAACGAACGGAGACCCCTTTTTTTCCCTTCTTCCCGGAACCCCGATTTGAAGTTCAAATCTTAAACCTTGAACGCCCAGTCACCCCCAAAAAGGGCGGGAGAGGAGAAGAGCAACATATGCACCCAAGTCCCTGGCCCAACAGATCGGCGCGAGGTGGGAGAGACGCGAAACTAGGGTCTCGGCTGTGGAGAGAAGAGAGTCCAAAGGTCTTGATCGAGTACCGTCTACTTTGTCTCTTTTTCTTTGTGGTTTCTAGTTTCTAGTTTCTAGTTTCTTGGTTTTCCGCATCGTGATCTGCAATGCTGGTCTTTGCGGTCATTGGCCGTGGTTCCGCTTCTGAGGGCGGCATTCAAGCTTGTACTGTGTCTTGTGTGAGGAAGGGCCGTCGGTATATGTTTACTAGTCTATAGGTTCCTCTTCCATATTTCCCGGTTGGCAGCCCTCGGAGCAGGGTTACTCTCCATTTCCCGGGCAATCTCAGGTGAGGGGTTTTGTTCGTCGGTCGCTACTGCACTCTGCAACGGGCAGAGGAAGTTTATTGTCTGCACTTTTGCGGCTTGGCCGTTGAGAATACACGGTATCGGTATCGGTACCCAGTACAAGAGCTTGGACTTGACCAGACGTCATGAGTCCTAGACCCCGGCCTGCCAGCGTCATCCGTTTTTTGCCTTGTAAGACGGGAGTTGCTGTGTCCTTGTGATCAAGGAAGATAGTTTTTGCTACAGCACTGCTGTTGATCATTTGTAACAAGTCGTCGCTGCAGTATTGCAAACCACAAATATCCAACGGCAAAGTGAAGTACGTACTCGACAATTAACAACTGGAGGCGTCTAAGAATCTTGATAAACGCAGGGTCGACTGCGGGGACCCTCCCTCTTGGGCTAGAGTAGGAAAATCTACAGCATTTCCCGGTTGTCAAAGCATTTAATGTATTAGGTACCTGTCAGAGACTGCCTCTGGCTATTCCTCTACCGCAAAAGCACGGAGTACATATTGTATGCATTGTTTTGTAAGGCAGCGACCACCCACCCCGGTCTTTGGGTCTCCTGAGGTGCTCCTGTCTATCCTGTATTGTCACCAGAAACTGTGACGCCGTTGACTTTTGTATCTCTCTTCTTCCTCCTTTTCCTTCTTTCTATTTCGCTTTCTCTCTTCCTGCACTATCCACGCCAAACACACGTTGCCTCGTCTCCCATTCGGGAGCTCGCGTGTCTTGTTCGTTCTATCCAGTCTTTATCTCCACCCCTCCTCTACCTATTCCTTACTCTTACTCTCTCGCCTCGCTTCCGCTCTCTGCGTGGCACAGTTGTCCCGGATTGGTAAGTCGCCCTAGGTGTATGACGATCTCTATATCCTTGCTGCACCTCATCTTCAACACGCCTTGCCCTACTTTGGTAGTTCTGCACTCTGAGAGGCTCTACCGCTTGAAACCAAAGACGCCGTCTCTTTTCTTTTCCTTCTTATTTAGAAGAAGCCCCCCTCTTCAGGCCAAATTTGCTCTTAATCATTCGTCCCCCTTCGTATACCCTTGAAGGCCCTAGATACCCCCGGGGTTCAATCCGTCTCCCCTAAACCCCTGCCAGAAACAAGTGGGCTCGACTTCGGCAGCCGTTTTAACTGATTCTCATATTAAACCTATGACATCTTCCCGCCTCCGAGGCACGAGTACCACTACTTCATCATAACAACCCCCCCACCAATATCAACACCAACATCAATCTCTTACCTATACATATAACATCCTTTCTTACTCTACTTCATCTTACTTTACCGAGATGCTTCACCCACTGTACATGATACGATCTTTGTAATCTCACAACTCTACAGAATCCATGTCTATCTTGTATCCGACTTGTCCTCGTCATCTGGACAATCCTACCTCCACATTCATGCGCTCGACACGATACCAACGGTTACGCCAAGAAAACTACAGCACCCGTCTTCAGCAACAAAACCAACAACCCCGACAAAATAGCAGGGCATATAACGGTCGAGACATCGCATAGAGTTTTGGATACGTCGACTTTTTATATCATTTCACATCAAAGCAACATATTATATTGCGTTCCCTCACCGAAAACGCTGTATCACCGAGCCTCGCACCTTATTAGAGAGTTTCGACGCCTGGTACGACAAAACGAAGAGTAACGAACTCGACGACCACATCCTTATACCCCTTCTTTTTTTGAGCCCTTTCTTTCGCTTTACAATCTACACGCAATCTATAGACGTTCATGTCCTCAGAAGGCACGTCGCGATGTCATGCGACCGATCCCGTCTCCAGTCCCGGTCCTGAAGAGTCGCGCACTCCTGATCCGCCTACCGATTCCGATTGCGAAAACCCGGGCTCGGACCGGCAGCCAACACAAATTACACAATCACAATCGCCTCCTGCCGGTAGTACACGCCATCGAGACGTTACACCCCGCGATTTCGTCCGCCTCTTCCAATGTCGGATTTGCTCATTGCCCCTGGATGAGCCCGTCAGTCTTCCATGTGGGAAAAGCATGTGTCGGCGTTGTCTACCAGACACTCATTTGCGCACCAACATAACATACCCTGCTATTCCCGACCGACTTCGTGGTTTTCGATGTCCCTTTGAGGATTGCGGCAAAGAACATGCTCTTGGCGACTGTGCTGTCGACGTGGTACTCAACAAGACGGCCCAACATGTGAGGGAGGAAATTGAGCGGTTCAAAAGTGAGCCATCAAATGTTGAGACAGCTACCAGGGTCATGTTGCAAGATCCTTGGGCTGCAGCCGGTATTGCAGCCATGAGGGACGACGATGACGCGTACTCTAAGGTATTTCTGGGCGGAAAGGTCATAGCGACATACCGTCTAGCGGAAGAGGGCGATCTCTCTTATGAGGCTGATATTTCTTATGACGAGATTATGTCAGGGACATCTTCACCACCTCTCAATGCGGACCCTGACGATACGGGACTCGTTCGAAAAGCACAAGATGCTGCTCGCACTGAAATGGACTGCCAGGTCTGCTATCAACTCTTCTATGATCCCCTTACGACTTTTTGCGGGCACACTTTTTGTCGATCTTGTCTACATCGCATTCTAGACCATTCACGATACTGCCCTATATGTCGTCGTCCATTGGCCATCAGTCCTCTGCTCAACCAGACTTCATCACCATCCAATCAGACTATCAAGCGTATTATCGAAACATTCTGGTTGGAGGAAGTCAACGCACGCAAAGAAGCATTAGATGCCGAACGCGAAGCCCAGATGCAAGATTATGACATACCGCTATTCGTGTGCACATTGTCTTTTCCCCATATGCCTACATTCCTGCACATTTTCGAGCCAAGATACAAACTCATGATTCGGAGAGCTCTCGAACGGGATCGCACCTTTGGAATGGTGATACCGAAACGACGACAATACCCTGGGGACTCTGACTTCCACGAGCTCGGCACACTGCTCCGCATTGTCAACATTCAGTTTTATCCCGATGGTCGAAGTCTAATCGAAACTGTCGGTGTTTCACGCTTCCGCGTTCTCGGGCATGGGTTCATTGATGGATATATGGTCGGCAAAATTGAAAGGGTTGATGATGTCAGTCTTGAAGACGAGGAAGCTGCCGAAGCCGCTGAAGCAACTCCCATCGAGACAGAATCACAACAAGATCCTATCCCGAACATGGACAATGTCAAAGAATCCACAGAACCAACATCATCACCGCCATTGCCGCGTTCTGGTTCGTCCAGTCCTCATATGCCAACCTCGGTGGCCGATGTCGACTCGATGTCTACACAAAGCTTGATGCAGTACGCTTACTACTTTGTCAACCGTATGCAGGAACAAAGCGTACCATGGTTGGCGGAACGCATGCTGACCATATACGGCGATTGCCCCGACGATGCCGCCATCTTCCCTTGGTGGTTTGCTAGTATGTTGCCTGTCAAAGACATTGAGAAATATCGACTCCTGGGCACATCCAGCGTACGCGAACGTCTCAAGATCTGCTGCACGTGGATTGTGGAATGGGAGACATCCCGATGGTGAGTGAATTCCTGCTATACATGACATCTTTTCTCATCTCTACTTCCCTGTCACATTTTTATTTATCACCTCACCCCTCCATTGAGCTTCGGCTCATCGTCGTCATCTGTCTCACAGGCTAAAACGACGTCTTTCGTTCCAGGCCAAAGCTTATTGACGGCCGCCCAGGTCCTACCACGGCTGCACAATCCTCTGATTGACAATGCCTGCCCTACTATCTTTCACTCGGCATGGTTCTGCAATTCGTGCTCTTGATTTCCTGCTTTGTTGCACAGTTACTGTACGGAAAACAAGAAAGTTCGCGAAGTTGATATCATTCCACTTCTGACACGAACAGGACAATTACGACTCGACGATAGCTAGGGCGGTTTGGTTTGGTTTGCATCTTGGCACCATAACGCATCAAATGTTACAAGACAAAAGTCATGCAGTGTGTTCATTATGGGTTGAGTATTGGATTGGGAGGCATTTTAGTCATAGCATCTAGTACAGTGATTTTGCGGATACCATACCCCCTTTGGCTAAACTAGATAATTTCTTACACTGCATCAAGTTTCCAATTTTACCAATTCTCAGCTTGCCCGTTCGTATCTTGTGCTGCAGTGAAGTCTCCCCAGCTTGGGCCTGCGGGGACTGCCGGAACTTCAACCCATGTACCAGGCATGACATTGTCGGGGCCATTCTCTCCTTGCGAAGAGGCAGGTTGCTCGGTTCCATTTGCGTGATCAGTGTCCCAAACGCCCACATTGTTGTCCGCGCCTTGTCCCAGACTGCTCACGGCATCCTTCGGCTGCTCGTCCCAGCTACCGCTAGCACCTGGATAAGTATCTGGACCCCAGTGATCTCCTGCCTTGCGAACAGTCTCATTACTCTTACTCGAACCAGAGCCCCATCCTGCATTCTGATCTTGCTGCGCGTCACCTCGCGGTGGTGCAGGTGCCCATGTGTCATCCTGCTTCGCCTCGGGAGCCTGGTTGTTCCAGTCATTCCCTGCTTGGTTACCGTTTGCGCCCCAATCACCAGCATTCTGGTTGTTCTGAGCATTATTGTCGCCTGCTCCGTCGTTCCAGCTATTCCCTGGATCATTTTTGGTGTTATTGTTCCAGCCGTTTGAGTCAGTCTTGACGGAACCAGGAGGTTGGGAGTTTTCCTTGGATACAGAACGATGACTGCCTCCCCATGCGCTGAACTGAGATCTGTTTCTCTTGGGAAGATACGGATTGTTTTGACCCTGAGTCCATGAGTTATGTCTAGTCCAGTCCGGTGCCGTTAATAATTACTTACAGTAAGACTTGCTGGGGGTCCAACGTTGTTCTGGCTGCCTTTGTCCTTATCCTGACTGGAGGCTCCAGTGTTGCCTTGGTGCGCTTTTCCACGGTGGCCGGTGGATGGATAGAAGCCTGGGGGACCACCGGTGGAATACCAGAGTGGAGGAGTCATTCCTTGAGTGATAGGAACATGTGAATAAGCCTCCGGGGGTGGCACGCCCGCGCAGTTCTGGTGGTATGGCGACATCTGCGCGTAGCTGGGGTACTGCTGTGGGTTATTGAAGCCATAGTAGAAGGGGTTCTGCAACGGATGAGGCTGTCCCATAGGTAAGGGGCGGCTGAAGGCGTTACGTTCTGGGTAGAGTGCATTGCTCTGGTGGTTACCGTAGACAGGGCCGTGATAGACTCTCATGACGTTGTGTTCTGGATCGTAGTAAGCATTAGGTGCTGGGTCTTCGGGTGTCTCGATCACGCATTCCGTCTGAACGACTTGAGCCCGGATGGGCTCAATAAGTTGCGGACGACGCATATGAGGGGCCGGTAGTCCTTCGGGATAATTGCCCTTATTGACTACATCCCTGTATTTAGGCTGTGCCTTTTCTTTTCCTCTCGTATTCTTAAACTTGCCTTGGTCTTGTTCTTGAGACGTTGCAGGAACCTCTCCTTTAGCTGCTGTCCTCTCAGCAGGATCTGTCTCTTTATTCGATTCCTTCTCAGCTTTTTGCTTCTTTTTGTTTGACTGCTGGTTTTCTTTGCTTGCTTGTTTGCCATTCTGCCTCTTGTTATCATTCTTCTGCTTGCCTTTCTTCTGCTGTTTGGGGCTCTCTTCTGGCTCGGCCTCATCTTCTGTTTCCTTAGCTGATTCTGAAGTTTCACCTTCAACCTTTTCAGGTTCCGGCTCCTCTGCTTTCTTGGCTCCCCTTTTGCCGTTTCTTTTCTTTTGCTTCTTGCCTTTGGGAGGTTCAGGCTCTGATTCTGATGTTTCGGGCTCAGAGGTGATTTGTTGTTTCTTTTTGCCCTTCTGCTTGCCTTGCTTCTTGAACTGTTGCTTGATCGCCCGCTGCTGTTTCTTGGGTGGTACTGTTCCTTGCTCTGACTCAGAGGTATCTTTGGCAGAATCAGAAGTTTCCGACTCTGGCTCCGACTCCTTTTCCTTCCTTGCGCCTTTCTTCTTATTCTTACCAGACTGCCGCTTGTGCTTGGGGGGTTCTTCCTCTTCGGACTCAGAGGTTTCAGGGCTAGGAGGGGTGCTTTCCTTGCTCTTTTTCTTGCCTATCCTCTTCAATATCTCTCGACCCTTGGTACATCGTCGACACTTACAAGTTGGGTCCGGATCCGAGTCCCAGTCGCTCTTAGTATCGGCCTTGATCTTTTTCTGCTTCTGCTTATTCTTTTTCTTTCTCTTGAGCTTTGAAAAATCTTCTGAGCTCTCTGTGTCAGAATCAGTAGCATCAGAGCTCAACGTGGTTTCCGACTGACTTGAGTCTGATTCTAGCTCTGGACCGGAGTCGGATGCGTCATCAGAAGACTCGATAGGGGTTGTGATGACGGTCTGTTTCAAAGCAGACTTCCTCGGGCCGTCTTCAAAGCGGACCTTCTTAATTACGGACTTGGATCCAGAGACAGCTGGGGGTGGTGTGTTGGAGCGTCCGGTGCGCGGGTAGGTGATCTTGACGGTGTCCTCCTCAGACTCATCGTCGGTAGTGACTTCGACGCGTACGATATCTCGTTTCTTAGGGGGTTTGTACTTGGGGATAGGGCCAAGGGCAGATTCAATTGTTGTTCCAACTACCCATTCGCAAAAGTGCGAGGGGCCTTTGGCCTTGCGGTTTGTCATCGATCCAAATAAACACGGCGTACCAAAGAGAGTATCAAGAAAAGGTGAGGGCTGAGGTGAGAAGATTGCTTGCTTGCGAGGGTGCAAACGGGAGGTTGCCCAGGCAGTTGCAGCAGGCAACCGCTAGCAGCTGTCGAGGCAAGGCGAGGAATCCCCCAGTGGTTGGCAGTCTACACACCAAAGAAGATAGTGCAAAGCGTGAATAATGCAAATAGTATTATGTTTCGATGCGAGTGTGTATGTAGAGAAGAGGTTGTCCGCACTGGGATGAAAGATGTTGGTTAGTAGCGGCTAAGTGTGCAAGAGCGTCGCTGGTAGTGGCCTTGCTTCTTTCCTTAGGTATTGACCTCTTTTCCTCCACTTCCTCCATTTCCTCTACACCCTCCACACCTGTAAGTAGAACGCTTCCTTATATAAGGCACCTTGGGAAAATCTCTACAGCTTCGCATTCAACTTCGTCTCCTCCCACCTCTCGTTGATAATAAGGTTCTCCCAAAATCTCCATGTTGCAACTGCAACCGCCAGAGGTGGACATCCGAGCAATAGCCACGTCCACCAGTCAGGATTGGCCTTCTTCAACCCCTGTATAGCATTATCCAACTGCTCCTTCAACTCATCCCGCGATCCGTCATTCCAGAGCACGATTCCCTTGCCTTCTCCTCGCTCCTCGCAACGCCGCGCCTTTTCCCGCACGTCTGTCTGGCTGCGTACTCGGTTCTCGGCATCATCTTCGCTGAGGTGCGGATCGCGCGCCCGCAGGCGTTGCATCTGAACTGCTGGGTCGCGGACGGCAACTACCACTGCTACACCACAAAGTCGATCGAGTCCGCTTTCAAAGAGTAGAGGGATATCGAGAATCACAGCCCAGTGACCACGAAAGTAGTATCCAACCACCGACTTGAACATCTCCCACCGCACGGCCGGGTGCACGATGCCGTTGAGGACTGCCCGGTCTTTCTTTCGCTCCTCGCTGTCACCGAACACACGTCTTCCCAGGACTGGTCTGTTCAATGGTCTGCCTTGGCCGTTGGGTCCATCCTCTGGCATGCTCTCTGACGGCTCCACGAGAAGATTAGGTGTCGTTGGTCCAAAATGCTTCAATATGGCATTGTATCCACGGGTTCCAGGTTCCACGACCTTGCGTGCTAGAATATCTGCGTCTATAATTGGCAGACTGTACGGACTAGACGAGAGCATTGACGATACTGTCGTCTTGCCTGTGGCAATTGAGCCTGTGAGGCCGATGAGAAGCATTGTCGCAGATCTTGTGAAATACGCGGCGCGGCAATTTAATGAGATGTGGCGCTGGGTTTCTGTCTGCTCGTCGGAAAGGAATTACTTCAGGATATACAGTTGCTCACCCAAGTTGGAACTTTTGAAACTTGAACATGAGATGGATATGGCTTGAAGTTGTTAAGGAATGATCTGATAGCCTGGAGTGGATGATGCAATTACCGAGGATACACACAACGGACGAACCATGTTACCCCACATGGATATCTTCTAAGCCGGGTCAAGTCAACGACACGTGAAGGCACTTCTCTTTCGTACGCAAAACGATCATGACGAAATGGTCCCTTTACCAATTTAATTAATCCCAGCAGCAACTTATATCATAGGAGCGATGTGAAGCGATTCCCATATGCCTATGCCGCTCAAATTACGTAGTGCTTAGTTCGCAGCCTCATAACGATCCACGGTTCCATCCTCAACCCCAAAGCCCATTGACCATTGATTCGTTCCTGGTATTAGCATTGAGCGTACGCTCCTTTTCAGAGTCCGAAAATTCGAGGTAAGGGTCGAGAAGGGCTGTCTTCCTGGATCAGAGTCAGATCTTGTTTTCATGTTACATCAAGACTACTTACTTGAAAGACATTGCTAAGAAATCGACCGAGTTCTTGGATCAGGGACGAAGCCAACTAAAATTTATCAGTAATTTGTATCCTCATGATATATTTGGCGCCTTACAATTTGAGGTATACGAGTTCGCATAAAACATTCTTGTGATTCTTGGTAAGTCTGAGGCCGTTCGTTAGCTCTTGGAAGAGGATATGAGTTCGAGGTCATATGTACTTACAGGCCGCGTCGTTTAGTTGGGAAGTCGGACGGCGTAAAACCAACCCTCGTCGGTCACATACCAGCGGCAATCGCCCATGTGATCAATGGTAAACCGGTTGCGCTGAGTCCAATTCCCGTCAACTTCACGAACATAGTAGAAACGGGAAGGGTCATCGTCAGCGGGCTTGAACTCCTGGGGCTCGTAGAGCTTGTTCGCATGTGCAAACTGGATCTGACGGAGCTGCTCTTCGCCAGCGGTACGACCCATACCAGAGACTTCGGGGACGTGATGACCACCAGGGACATTACCTGCAAAGACGGGAACAGTGCCGGGCACAGCAGCTCCACCTGCCAGGCCGACCTGAGGAAGCCCTGCAACGTGCTGCATCTGCGGCATAAACTGCTGATGCTGTTGGCCTGCGACGAGGACTGGCTGTTGGCCCATGGTCGGCTGCTGGATGTAGTAGGGCTGCTGCTGGACAACGTAGCTGCCATAGGCATTAGGCTGGGGAGCCATGGTACCGACAACAGGCTGCTATAGAACATGTCAGCATTTATTCTTCGGACTTGATGTAATTTTGCAATGAGTGTGAAAAGAAAGTGCATCGCGCCGCAAAGACAAGCTACTCGACGATGCCGCAGAGAAACAGTGAACCATTTGATCCAGGTAAACCCCGTACAGGCGATGGAACATGGGGGTAGGGCAGCAACGTGGACTTGCATAGTAGGTATATCCATTCAAATAAAATGTCTTTGGCACTACGGCGGTAGTACATGCGGCGGTGGTCAAGGGCGTGGAAGGGATAGCAAAAGGGGTAGGAGTAACATAATGAAAAGGAGCGGGGTGACCGACTTGAACACCAGCAAGGCCACCGTCAAAGCGAGGCACATAGACATGCTGCATAGGACCAAAGGTCGTGTCAGGCACAGGCGGCTGGAAATGCACGCCGTGGACAGGAGGCGCAGCGTTCTGGTAGTCGCCCATGATGTTTGGGTGATTGACAGCGGGAGTATGAGGGCCGATTCCGATGTAGGTGATGGGAGACTGAGTGGTGTTGTTTGGTCCGGTGGCGATGAATGAAGGAGGATGGAACTGGGGGAGAGAAAAGATTTGGTGTTGCTGAGGAGTAGGTGGGATGAAACTGGCTGGTACCTGGTGGCTGAGGCTCTGAGTCGGGTTGGCACTGGTATGCCACTGCAGCGGGCCTAGGCCAAGCGCAGGGAAGCTCGTAGGCTGCGTATCTACCTTTTCCTCTGGAGCCGGGGCAGAAGTGATTGCTGTAGTCTGAGCAGTGGTGGTATTTCCAGGAGTAGTCTTGGGGGCAGTGCCGCCGCTGATGTTGGTGCAGAAGCCGCCGCTGGGGGAACTGGCAGTAGTGAAGCCCGTGATACGCTCGTTGTTGGAGGACGAAGAAGCAGAGGGTTTAACGTGAGACTCGAAGTGCACCTGACGAGACTCGGGAGTCTTGGGTCGTCGAGGGATCTTGGGAGACTTGAACATGTTCGTGCCTGCCGAGGCCATGACTGCTTCTTTGGTGTGCAACTCTGACAATTGAGGTCGGTCTGAAGAAAGCTCCACTCACTAGGCCCGTGAATCAGGAGCCCCGAGGCTTTGAGATGCCTTCGTTGGAGAAGAAGGAGAAGAGTTCGATATCAGGGGCGGCTCGAAAAGATATAGCTATCGAGCAAACACGGCCATGGCCACAGGCACAGACACAGACACAGACACAGACACAGACACCGTTTGAAGCAGCAGTACAGCACAAACACGGTATCTCTCTGTTGTTTATGTTATGTTTCGTTATAGTTGGAAAGGAAAAAGGCCTGGTTGGGGGCGACTTTTCTCTCCGGCCGGCCGTCACTGGCAGATAGATGCACGTACACAAGCATCCACGTCGATATGCCTCGTCTCCTCAAGATTACCAGTGCTCTTTCAAGTAGCAATTGGAGAGCCGAAATCGAGAAAGCAGATTGAGAGAAAGAAATCCTATGCTTACCACTTTCTGTAACTCCCAACCCTGCCCATCATGTACCCAGACAGACTGCTCAGGGGCCTTGTGCAACTGGTCTAGAGGATCCTCGTACTTAGTCCACGTCCAGGGGAAACAGGGGAGACACATTTTCCTCGAACAATAAGACGATGATTTGACGTTCGTTTGGCGCTGAGTTTCAGAGAGTGCCTTCTGTGTTGTTGAATGTTGAAGGTGGGTTGGAAAATGTTATAGGTGCAAAAGCAGCCCCCCAGGCTTCGCTCCCTAAACTGTGGCAGCAGTGCCTTGGACCTTGGCTTTTGATCCCATCGGTTGGATCAGGATCATTAGCGGTTCGTCGACACGTCACATTTATTTCTCAGAGACGTCAGTGTACTTCAGTGCCAGATAAAATCTCATGTTTAACATCTTTCACTCGCAATGTATGCATCGTACAGTAGATACTTCTCCCAACGACATACATAGCTACAACATTTCTATACTACCTACTCTTACTCTTAAGGATATCATTCCAAGACTTTGTCTTCGGCTTCAGTTGCGTGTAATCCTTTGTCCTAACTCTCATCCACGGGCAAGTGACCTCTATCCGTACATCCCATTCCATCCTATACAATCGCTGTTTCTCTGAATAACACCCACTCTTCACCCTTTCTCGTCTCCACGTCTTTAGGCATCATTCATCTCCACTTGTCCTCGGGTGCTCGATACCGAGAGTCGCCAACTTCGCCATCTCCAGAGCTTCGTCGTACCTTGCTGCCTGTTCCCTTTCTTCATCGGTTCGGCGTGCTAGCAGCTCATCTACAGCACCCAGCTGTGCTAACGAAAGTTCGGGCCCGCCGCGAACCGCCTCGGTCTGCTCTTCAAGCTTGTTTATCTTGGGCCACCACGAGTGAATTTGAACCTTCCAGGGCTGGATCGCAGAGCGTCAGCAAGAACTTAAGTGTGAGGTGATTGTGATACTTACTCGAGCGAACACCGGGTATTTTCCGTGGCGCAAGCCTTCAATGAACTCTTGGTAGGTCGACTCCTTCAGCTCTGTCCACGACCTTCGCCCGTCTAGCTTCTTTCCAAGAGGATGAGTATCAATCGTTACAGTCCTTAACTTGAAACACCACGAAAACCTCTCACTTCGTGGATCCTGGGCATCTCCCATACCAGCCAGCATCTTAGAATAGCGTTGGGCTGGTCGTTTCTGAGCCTCGTTTCCATGCTTCAAAATGAAATCAAATTTGTGTTTGAAGGCATTGATGAAATGTTTGCTGTGCTCGTCGTCAGGGGGGTACCAACTATTCAGTCGCAAAATGTATCCGTCCAAATCAACGTTTGTCGGCACGCTGATACGCTGGTAAGTAGTTCTGCTGTCTATCCCCATTTCGAGGACGAATGCTTGATGGTAGCCGGACAATTGCTCTTTACCATCAGCCAGTCGAGCTTGAGCTATCATGCGGACCAAATGAGTAAGCTCGTAGGTTCCCCGCACATCATTCCATTGCGTTGGTGTTCGATCTGTGTCATAAAGGTGTGCGTCCCATTGATTCCGGCACGTTTCTTGAACCTCCTCTTCCAGGAGCTGTAATATTCTCGAGTGGAACTGTTTATCTGTGATGATTTTGTTACGGTATGCAGCTTCCAGCTCTTGGCGGCGTTTCTCGAGGCCATCGGCAATTTCTTGCTTGTCCGGAGGCAGGGGTGTTACCATATCAAAGGGGACAAACCATGTGCGATCAAAGCCATCGAACATGTTCATCCCTTCGTCAGCGGACACGACGCCAGCCCATTGTGGGCTCCAGAGAGCTGTCATATCAACCTGATCGCTGGTGTATAAGACCTGAGCTCGTGCCCTCCAGTGATCGAGGCGAAATTGAACCATGAGGTCCTTAAACTTTTTAGGATTCCAGTCGGAAGTTCCTTGTCCAGGAGTACGGGGCTTGCGGGGCTGCTTAGGTCTTTTGCCCGATGATGGCGCATTTGCGCTGTCTGGGTGATTTCCCACGCCGGCGAGAGGAGAAGTGCTCGGCACAAGAGGTGTCTGGGTGTCTTGAGCGGGTTGTGCTTGGTTGGAGGGCGGCTGTACTCCTTGTACAAGTTGGAAGGTATGAAATAGTCCTTGGCCGCCATCGTCGTTTTCTTTATTGTTCATGTCCATATTGGATGAGATACTGTGATGAAGAGATGATCCGGACCACCGGGGGAGGGAAGCCACACAATACGAGTGAGGATGATGTCGTGAAGATGATGTCGTAGCTGTAGTCGTGTGCGACAAACAAACAGTGAAGTTGGTAAGTACCGGAGGGCTCGAGGCAACCACATCGTCGGTCCAGTGCCAAACACTGACAGGAGGCACTTCACCTATGACCGGGCCCATAGAACATCAAAATACTGCCATGAACTTCCATCGGCTACTATTCAAACATTTGTATCATTAAATGACCAGACGCCCATCCCCTTATCACATTCGTCTAATGCTCGCTGACCGAACCTGATGTAATGTACATTTGCCCATGGGAGGAGAGATGTCCGTTGCCATGCTACCAAACTCCACCGAAACGCTGTGGTCTCGCCATATCTTATACAACGGGAATCACATCCCGGACTTCATCCTTCATCCTCGGTTCGCCTCTCCTCGTTCCTTTTTTTCGTTGATGCCTTGAATCCACAAGGGCGCGATTATAACGGGTCGACCAATTAAACGACGACGGTGAATAGAAATGTCATAATGGTATTACAGAGTAAGCTCGTCAGAAGAACGCGCAGAAACGGGCTCAGGGATAGGGAAGAAAGATCGTCGCACAATCTGAACAATAATTAGCAACGAGGCGGTCCAGAAATCATACAGTTATACTTACAGCCCAAGCACCAGCTACAGAGGCTACAATACCACCAGAGATGGCCATGGGGCGAAGACCACGAGTGCTCTTGAAGAGCATACCACTCAGCGCACCAGCGAGGACAGTGTTTCCGGCATCATGCTTTCCACGGACGGTACCGATCAAGGAGTTGATACAGTTATAGATGATAGCAACGACACCAAGCGAGTTACCCAAGAAAGGTCCCCGTCGGGTAACCGAGTTAAGGACAGCGTTCAATCGCAGCTTAGGAGGCTGGCCGGCCGACCTTCGGAGACCCTCCTGCAGACCCCAAGCACCTCCCACTCCCAAGCCAGCGAGATACGTGATTCCGGTGCCGTAGCACAAGTCGTCTGTGAAGCCACGCGAGGGCAGGACTGATTGGCCACCAGGCAGCTCGGACAAGGCTGAGTCCTCAAGGGAAATATACTCGAGTGTGTCTCTGTTGAGGCCGGCGAGGGGATGTAATTGCGAGGGGTCGGCAAAGGTAGAGCTTTGGAGGAAGGACTCGACGCCCTGGCCTTCCGTGGGGTCGTAAGAGAAATGCGCGGGTTCTTGTGTCGTGGGTAGCGGCTGTGACTGCGACTGCTGCTGTTGCTGTTGGTGACCGGGCTTGTTGCCGCCGGTGAAAGCGTTCCAGATTGAAGACATTACGAGAGCTGAAGACCGAGGATGTGAGGCGACGGAGCGCGGGAGTCGAAGGCGGGCGAGATGGAAATTTGGGTGGATTAACCGGCGTTGACAGAGTCGCAAGTCTTGTCCGAATCTCGGGCAATCTGAAGGCTTCCGCCGGGCGGTTTAGATTTTTTTTGGTCTCCACCCACCCAAAATCAATAATGATTCCTCCAAGTTCTGTCACGTGTTGGCTGTCATGGCCTTTCCCCCGAAGATAGAAGACAGAAGATGACGACAAAGACGATGATCACGGGAGATATTGTAGCGAGATGTTTGACGTAGTTGACATTATCATAAGAGTTCGATCATGGCCGTATATTCATTACACGTTAAAACACAACCCGATATCGAGCGATTCTGCTACTACGCTGTCTGGAAATTGTGCGAAATCCTTCCCGCCGAGAAGACTCTTTATCCATCGTGCCTGTGTTGTAGATGCAGCGTCTGCGCTGAATCGCATTTATGGTTGTTCGGCTATTTTGTTGTTGTTTTTACGCTGGCCGCCTGCTGCTTTCGCGCGAATAATTTTCCTCCTGTTCCAGTATTGGATGCTACCAGCCGCGATCACGTAGTCTCGACAAGCGACGACGGCTTGCGCTGTGTCGAAAAGCGACCCGATTCCGATAAACGTGCACACTGAATCACGATGTCTCGTTCACACAGCATGAATGCTATGTTTACAGCAATCACAATCTCAAATAGTGCCGTTTAACTGGGTTGAACCACTACGGATAGCCACTATGGCAAGCCAAAGGTGTGGTCAACTAAGGGTCGACTCTACATGTTTACAGGCGTGTTCAAAATTAAAACACATTATCGTGATGTGGTATGTCGAGATCACCCCACAGTCAAGGACCTCTGAAGACGTCAATGGCTGATTAGGAAGAGCGATCACATTGCTTTGGGAGGCCGGGAACGGAAAACTAGACATCGACAAGTCTAGCTCTCAGCAAGCCGCTTTCGCGGAGCCGCCGTTAAGTAAAAAATTCACATGACGGTGAAAGTTTTTACCCATCTGATGATAGAGAGAAAAGAAAAAATCAAGTCAAAGGTCGGGAGGAGAGAGGATATTTATACTCAAAAAAATCCAATGAGTGATTGCGCTTATCCGAGCGTGGCCGGAGGGCACCGACCACCGACCGCCACCGCAGGGCACTGCAGGGCACTGCAGGGTTTTTCGGGGCTGGATTACATAAAATTCTTTCGGGTGGGGTCTCAAAACGGACTTCACCAGTGGGCCAAGCATGTCTGCTTGGTCCTCGATGCTGCATATTGGGGTTCCAATTTCTTCGTCCCGTTCTCTGTGGAATCTCGAGTTCAATACCGCCGAGATATCGGGCAGAGACTCGAAATCTCAGTCATTATCGTGGCTTTTTGCTCAGTTACGTATGTCAATAGCGTGATGATGATTGTTGTTAATATCCATTCTCAGTGGTCAACAAGGACAGGCCAACCACCCGATCATTCAACGTCGGTACACTCTCAGCAACGATACCATAACTATCACAATACTCATCAGCTGGCAGAGGAAACGCCCGGACATGCGGAGTATTGCGTAGTGAGATATTGATCATTGACTCTTCTATGGTACGTATCTTTTAGATACAAATCACACGTGCTTCACAGTGGTGTCGAACTTAAGCTCTAGGGTAGTATTTTGATGTTCTTGCAATACTCACACATATCGCGTTTGTATAGCTTTCTCCGTTTATATCTTCTTTTGTGAATTACTCGTCAGCCGGTTGAACGGTTTCCTGTCCCGTGTACGTGATTATACGTCTTTCAGCACTTGTTGAAAGAGAGGAGGTCTGTAATAACAAAAACCACATATTAAGAACGCAGTACTGTAAGCATGGATCTGTTGACGTTGACCTCGGGCCTCATTTGTGATAAGTATAGATATATCTTACCCACTGGATTAGAAGATACCGCCCAACATGTTAGTTGAATTATCCTAAAGTTATTCCCAAGATCCCCACTGTCCACAATTACATGTATCAATATGCGAAACTTCTTGCCACCACTTGTCGAGGCAGTTCCCCATGAAAATCATACATAGAAAGGGCCATAAATTGTCGGGTAGCTGAGGGCTATGTAGTATATAGTCTCGTAGTCAACGGAAAATGTCCATTACCATCTAATAAACAAGCCGGGCATCTTTTATATGTACCACTTCCATCTCCAACTTTCCCCTTCTTTGTCACTGGTCAATACTATGATACAAGTTTCTCTCTACCTATGACACATATTCAAACCCGCCATAATAGCAACCCAATTCCGATGCTGATTTTTATTTTTTCCCTTTGCCATGCAACAGTAAACGCCTACCGTCGATCAATCCTATATGCGCCCTAACCAGTTAGGGATGATGGATATGAGAACAAATGAAAACCAAGAGCAAAACAAAAAACTGTCATCTCAGGCGCGAGCCTTATCCAGGATGTGTAGTAGATCATGAATGGTAGACAGAGTCGCCCCTCTGGAGTAGGGGACGCTGGTCCCAACTGTCCTCGTCGATGCTAGCATCGTCGTCGTATTCATCCTCCTCCGTGACGTTACCATTGATTCGTTGACGGGTAGGTGTTGTGGTAGTCTCCGGCTTGCTGTACATAAAGTACTGCGCAAAAACACCAAGGTCGAGAAAAAGGGTAACGAGACTGCCAGCCAACCAGCTCAGGTTGACAAGGATGTATTTGCCGTAGATATGACGAGCCTCGCCAGGTCTACATTCGTCGTGCTTGCACTTGGGATCGTAGGCAAAGATGGATAGAACGTATGTGATGTTTCCGAGGCAAGCAAAGAGGAAAAAGAGCATGCTAAGTCCATCGGTCGTCTTGCGCCTCCAGTTCAGGATGAGCTGGGGTAGGCGAGAGGCGATATACGCAACAGTGCAGAGGTATCCAAAGATCTGCCCCAAAAGGCTGAAATGGAGGTCGTCTCCGCCTCCGACATTAGTGTCGTCGTGCTTGTCGCCGGAGGAAGCCTTCTGGCCCAGGAACCAGCCCAGGACACCAGCGGCAATGACCATCAGCACAATGATGGTATTCCAGACAATGGTCTGAAGGACAGTAGGTGTTCGAGGAGCAGAACCTTCGGCGATATGGGGAACGGCCGGTGAGAGACCAGACCAATCTGAGCCGCGACGGTCATTATGAGCGATGAGACCAGTGCGCTCGTTGGGTTCACCAGGAGCCGGGGTGGTCGGCTTCGGAGCAGGGGTTGGGGCGTCGCGCCAAGTAAAACCGCGATAGTAGAAGCACTGGCCGAGGAGGACGATATCGGCTATTGTGTAGTAGATGGCAAGAATGATCTAAGAGACGAATTGATTTAGTACTTGACATTCTCGGCGGATTAATGACAGTTAAGCGCGAATCGTACCATGGTCGGTAGGACGCCCTGGAGGACGGCGCCAAGAATGTTGAAAACATCGCCAAGAAGCCAGACAATAATGAATTGAATCGAGAGAGCATCAGCACTGCTGCGCTGGAAGTTTTGGATGATCTGAGGGGAGAAGACGACGACTATTCGCGATTAGTGGTGTCCGAGGCGAAGATCAGTCACAGCAACATACCCCAGCATGCGATGGAAATGGAACTTTGAAGGAGAATTATTAGCTACTGATGCCATTGAAGATTTGTTCGATCCAAGACATACCCGCAAATGCCCGAGATAGCCTCGACGTCAAGATTCAGATTCGCAGTTGGCGGAGTCATGGTTGAACCCTGGGCGAAAAGGTGCTAGACTGCAGTGTCCACCCCAGTTCGTAGCAAATACCGTCCTGGAGGCCAAAAGTATACGAATTGTGATATTATCGCATTCGTCAATATCGAGAGGAATCGATCCGTTTAGCAATACTGCAATTGGGGGTGGTAGTCTGGCGACGCGAGGTAAAACTCAAAGGAAGAGTCAAACAGGTTGAGGAGGACAGACTTTTTTCGGTCAAAGATTGGATTCCAGGAATGGTCCCGTGCCCCCGATAAAGACGTCACTGTTTAAAGAAAGGAATTGGTCTGGATTGCGGGGAAAGGCGCTAGAATGCCCTGAGCTTGGGCTTGGGCTAGGCCCAGGCATCGGCTGGGATGGACACTTCAGGGTCCGAATTCGGCAGTGTCTTGAGAGGAAGAAAGGTTAAAGCTGTAGGTCTTTGGAAAGCCAATGCCAATGCATTTAAGAGACAGCCAATTGAAGTGGTTGGAGGCATTCAGGGGCCGTGTTGAATGCGAGATCGTGGATCGCGGAGTTTGTTTCGTCAATAACAAATGAGGTCATACTCACCAACACCAAAAAAAGATGAAGACAGACCCATCCTGTCGTATCGTCTTTCACCAAAGCCAATCATAGAGAACCCTGACTCGTCGGAACTCGCCGCATTCGCCGCAATTATTGTCCAAGAAACAACGGGTACCTCGGCCATAAATCCGACTCCAACGATACCCACCGGCATAACATTGTTTCAGGCCTCATCATCAAACCAAAGAGAAATAGCATCCAAGTGTTTGCTGTCTTTCTGACTACACAATCTCGAGTCTCAAATTCTTCCAAATAACTATATCGCAAATACAAAGCCCCAGCGCCTCTCAGCGAACCATCTGTCCAATGTCAACAGCCGCATCAGGTCCTGGGCTACCGGTAATTGCAGCTCTTCAAGGCGACGATTCAATGTTGACTCGACGTTTTGGAAAAGAGGTTGTCAATTATTACGCTGGTGGCCGTATCAACCGTTTCTCTTTCCTTCGCGCCGACACTGGTTTTCTTCGAAAAGCCGCTGTCACTCCCACAGCTCGATATCTGGCTCTCAATGAATTGAACCCTTTGGTTGCCGACAAGAAGACGCCGGCGTACTTCACTTTCAAAGATGTTGAGTCTCTGATTGGATCAGAGCCCTTTGCTCTCACTGAAGACGAAGCTATTCAAAGCTTCGACTCAACCCAAACCAAGCCTCTCATTGTCTTTCTCGGCATGCTAGAGGAGGGAGATGAGAGCGATAAGATTGCATCTAGCGACCACGGTGATATCCAGGGCCACCCTTACTTCGCCATTGATATCACCCCTAAAGGAACACATGCTGAGAAAGCAACCGGCTTTCTGGCGGAGCAGGAGAAGAAGGGAATATCGCTAGACAAGAACCCTCGTGCTATGTCCCACTCACCCGATGCCGGTAAGTTGGAGCCCAAATAAACTTGACCGTTATGACTGACCCGTTTCAAGCCGCCCTGTACGCCCAAGCAAGGTCCATGATTGATTGGAACGCGCGAAGCCCCTTCTGTGCTGGCTGTGGACAGCCCAATCTTTCTGTTCATGCTGGCTTCAAGCGTGTCTGCCCTCCTGCGGACAAGAAGGGCGGCGAGAACAGCGAGCCTCGAGCAGACTGTCCCACTAGACATGGCGTGTCCAACATCTGCTTCCCTAGAACAGATCCCACCATGATTGCCGCCGTTGTTTCGGCAGATGGGACAAAGATTCTTCTCGGTCGTCAGAAGCGCTGGCCTCCTTACTGGTACAGCACGCTCGCTGGCTTCCTTGAGCCTGGCGAGTCTATCGAGGAGTCAGTCAGGCGAGAGGTTTGGGAGGAGAGCGGGGTCCGTGTTGGACGGGTTGTTATTCACTCGAGCCAGCCTTGGCCTTATCCTGCTAGTCTGATGATTGGGGCTATCGCTCAGGCGCTTCCTGGCGACGGAGAGAATATCAACCTGAATGATAAGGAGCTGGAGGTGGCCAAGTGGTTCTCTATGGAAGAGGCTAGTAGGGCTCTTGAAAACGGGACGAGCGGCCTTGGGGAGACTGCTCCTGAGGGGTACAAGGAGGGTGACCTGCGATTACCGCCTGCTCAGGCTATTGCCAACCGGTTGATCACGGCAGTTGTTGAAGGGTACCTGACTGTTGCTCCTAAGATGTAGTAGATCCCCGTGGAGTAGTATATAGGAAGAGAAAGCATAGAGGCGTTGCTTCTGGTCGGAGCGGATGTTCAATGTCCTCAAGAACTTGTTGTTGATTGTTCCTAGTGCTTGGTCAGGTGGACATGCGAATGACTTACTGAGATTGGCTGTTCACAACCAACTTGAAAGGACGGCAGTGCATGTGCCTCGCTCCTAGGCACCCCCTATTAGTGCTCCCGCCAGCGGGGTCCCTAAGAATGATAGAAAATACCTGAAGGAATAATTTCCTAACCCCTACGCACTCTTACTACCCACATCACACTCTTCGCACACTTCATTTATCGTCACAGTAACTCCTCGACAGCATCATCGCAGCATCGACATAATCCATCTGATCGTATTTGAGGATCATTTGTACGATTTTTGATCCTTTTTTGATAACCCAACCCAACACACGTACTGCCTCCCACCCTCTCCTCTCTCAGCCTCTTCAGCTGCCTTGTCCCATAACAAGCGTAATACCATACGTGGCTCGGCCCCGTATCAATATCAAGGTGAAGTACGACTGCTTTCTTCTACTTCAACCCACTGACGCTAATCTTGAAATAGAACCCAGTGCTCGACACGAAAAGTGACGCACATTTCCACCACATTTCCCTGGCTATAACCCCCTTTCATCATGGCCGATCATGTCAAACCTCCGTTGTCCGCCTCAACGATCCGCAGAATCCATGACCAGATGGTCAGTGAGATTTTCAAACTCGCTGAGAGAGACCCAAAGTCACACACCGCGTGCTTTGCCGCATGTGTTAAGATGACAGAGAATACTAGAGTCGTCTATGCGACAGACTTGGGCATGTGGGTTAACGATAACCCAACTTCTATCACAAAAGCTCTTGATGACTTCAACAACACAAATCGAACAACGAAGACCAGTAACTTCTGTATGGTTTCGGCGACCACGGCCGTCACCATTGCTACCGCTCTGAACCAGCAGCATATCTATGTTGACGAAGGGGCAAACCGACACATCACTCAAGATTTCTCCAAGATATGGGCCTATCTTGGACTCGCCATCGACGTTTGGCCCCAGGTCGAAGATTCGCAGTTTTTTGTCAAAAGACACCCGCAGGGTTTGGATAACCCAGTCGTTGGTAAGGTCGCCCGGGGGAGATTTGTCGTAACCACCTCCGAATCAGGTGAGGGAGTCGCTCCCCTGATGCTTCTGGCTATGGCGAGACTGAACGGCTGGGTGACATCGGCTCCAAACGCTTCTTGGTTGAAAAGGGCCACCGTTGACTCTCTACAAATCATCCACCGACGCAAAGCGCTGAATGACGGCAAAACCGTCCTCGAGAAACTCGGAAACAGAAAGTTCAAGCAGAATGATAAGACCTTCATGCGAGAGATGAAGGCATGGCTATCTGAGCCTGTCATCAGGGTCCTTCCAGACGACGCAAAAAACCGTTTATGGTTCTAGTGCAGCCAGAACGACAAAGACTGGGTTCCTATCATTGACGCAGCTGAAGAGGATCTCTCTGTATGGAAGTTCCCCAGCAAAGCAGAAGAGACTGTCGCTAATTTCATCTCCAATGACATGGACTGGCAGGATCTTGCCCTGAGAGTTCAAGATGAGGACTCAACTGGAGCTATCAACAGACTAGTTGGGTTAGCCGAAGAGGCTCGAAACATTCAAAACTCCCAAAGAAGCTACCTTGAGCACACAGTACCCAGCTTGATGGAGATACGAAAGACGTTGTTAGAGGGTAGGCCTGACAACCGGCCGTCCCAAGCGGTCTTCAGCTCGGCTTTGAATCAATGCTTTATGAGCCAAGAAGCCAACGGCCGGAAAAACATTCTGGTCGGTGCACTTCAGCGCTTATTCGACAACATTGTTGATGTTGTTCCTATCCACCACGCTTTGTGTAGCGCTTTCATGGACCTGGCCTCCAATGTTGATGAGGTCGTGATCTCGTGCATCGATCTTAACGTCGATCGAGCGAAGAAGAGACACCAGCAGAGATTGAAGCTGAATGAAGAACTGAGCTGCAGGAACGAAGTAGTTACCAGTGTAGTAGAAACAATCACCAACCTTGAAGTGGGTTCTACTACTCCCGGAGCAATCCTTCGTTCCAGGATCTATTCAATCCTCGATTCGGCGGATGCCCTGACCATACAAGAGAGCCTCTCTCATGAGGTCAAGGCTGCTGTTCGAAGCCGGGCCAGCAACGAAGACCCTGAACAGTGAGACGTTCTTTTGCGAAAGAGAGTATGCAGAGGCACTATGACGATTGTGTTCCGAGCACGAAATTGTGAAGAGTTAAAGGCGAACTTTGTGACTGTTGAGTATACTCTTCTCCATATTGGGTACGAAATTTTTAGAGCTTGAGCGCTCCGAGGAAGATGTGAGTACAAACTACTGAGAGTCAGGTATATAATTGAGAAGAGAGTACTGACGTACAAGAGGCTGAGAGCAAACTTCGGGAAAGTAAAGTCCAGATGTGCAGATTTGTTTTATGAGAGATGATGTTTGAGGAGAGAACATTAGAAGGACATATTGAAACCGCCATGTGTAGATATGCGAACAAGGAAATGAATGGGTCAAAGTGGCCAGGAATTGTTGATTTTGGCGGAATTAGCACTCGCTATATTGTATGTTCTTTCTTGGCCCTTGCTAGACTCGTGTAAAGAGTCAGGTTGTGACAGGGCTCGAGTTCTATTTGAGTAGGCAATACATCTCCAAAGGCCAGCAAATTGGGTCCGTCCTCTGCATAAGATCATGTAGCAACGCGTGTTTCCCTCAGAGGTCGCCCCCATGCGAGCATCTGAATATATTCGGGTCTAGGATTCGAGGGCCGAGTAATCATGTTTAGTTCCATGCTGGATATCCTCCTGAAAGCCAGCAGTGTTTAGCCAGTTCCTCGATAGGCTGGAAGGAAATCTATCTATACAGTCCTTGCTGGTGTCTCTGCAAGGCCTGCAGAATAATCGATCTATGTTGCGAGAGTGTCAAGGCGTACGCAATGTGTCGGTTATGCCAGCTCGGAATGTATTTGGCATATGACCTCCAATACTTGGCACATTCTCCTTGATCAGATGGAAAATCAATGGAACCTATGGGCCAAGAAGCATCTATCTTTCTGACGAGGAGATCCGTGCTTGGGAGAACATTATCGGGACGGTTTGCACGACCAACGTCAAGACAATTGACGATATGGCTGCGCCTGTACACACTGCGCGGAGGTTGCAGCGCTCAAAGTTGTGTTCCCCGATGAATTTCTCCTATCTAGACATGCCGCCATTGCCCAGGACAAGCTCCCTCGGGCTACTCTCAACCAGTGGAAGCCCAATAAGAGAGAGCCCAAGACACACCCAAGCTTTGAAGAGAACAAATATGTTCGCCAGGTGGACTACGGGCTTGGCTAGAGCAAAAATGATTGAGACTCGGGAACAGTTGTCTAAGCGCTCTTGGTCTAGCAGGTCTAATGATGGCAGGGGGGAGGAAAATCGTATCGAAAGGCGTAAAAGGGACAGACATATCAAAGGGAAACACATCAGAGAAGTAGAAATGTAGTTGGATATTTGAAGGATACATGTGTCTTTGTCTCAGATACAGAATGGAAATTGCTTTTAAAAAATTTAAATAAAAAAACCAGTTTGCGTCACGTTCATGGTGCTCATAAATATTGAAGAGATCACATGTGCGTATTGTTTGTTTATGTGCAGAATATGCTCAAGAACGCTAACCGCCTTGCTTTGATCGCTGGTACAAAACCCCCAGATATTACATCATCATATATACGTTTCCCTTGACTCCTCCGTTAAAATGGGTATCCAAAAAATCCTATTCAACTCTCATATATCGTAAGCTCTTAGACGAAGCTTCGGAGTATTCGCTTGGGGACCTGAGACCACGCGAAAGGCTCCTTGGGCACCTCCTCCTCAAGGAAGACTGCTCCAGTTGCCAAGTCCATCTCAGAGGGGCTGACAAACATCTGCCACTTGCGGTTGGCGATCTTGTAGCCGAGGTAGAGAAGAGCAACGGAGAAGAAAGCAAGGTAAGAGCTGAAGAAGGCCTCGGCGGCGGGAGAAGCACCAGAGGCAGGGTAGAGGGCGTTGTAGAAAGAAGCAATGAGAGCCAGGATGTTGAGGCTGAGACCGAGGTAAGAGCCAGCAACGCCGAAGGGGGTCTTGTAGGGGATGAGGCCAAGGTTGACACCCTGGGCCTTCATACCAGCGCGCATGCGGATGTGGGCAAGGCAGATAGAACCCCAGACAAACAGGAAACCAAGGCCGGTGAGGGCAAGGAGCCAACCGAAGATCTCACCACCCTGAGGAGCAGCGCCAATATAGGCAAGGAGACCGAAAGCGATCTGGAGCATGACACAGTAGAGAGGGCGACCAGCGGAGTCAATGTACTTGAAGAAATTGGGGGCCATGTTGCGCTCAGCCATGGCCTGGATGGTTCGGGTGGAACCGAAAGTGCAGGAGTTGGCAACGGAGAGGACGGCAATGGTGATGACAGCGTTCATAATGCTGGGGAGGACCTTGATACCGGCATCCTGAATAGCAAGAACGAAGGGAGAGGCCTTGGTGTTGGCACCGCTGGCACCCATGAGTCGGGGGTCGTTGGCAGGGAGGATGAGACCGACGATGAACAGGTTGAGAATGTAGAAGATGGCGATTCGCCAGAAGACCTGCTTGCTAGCCATGGGAATAGACCTGCGGGGATCGGCAGACTCAGCAGCAGCCAGACCGACCATCTCAGTACCGCCGAAGGAGAAGGCAGCAACAACGAAGACAGCGCAGAAACCCTTGAAGCTGGTGAAAGCGCCAGGATCGTGCCAGTACTTGGTGCCGATGTAGCCCCGATCACCAACACCGCCGCAGTTGATGACGATACCGAGGATGATGAAGCCAACACAGGCGCAGATCTTGATGATGGAGAGAACAAACTCAACCTCACCGTAACCGCGAACACCAAAGACCTGGACGATGATGAGGGTGACAAGGAAGACGGTGACCCAGACGGCCATGTTGATATCATCTCTCCAGAACTTGATCGTGATTGAAGCGGCGATGAGTTCGAAGGGAAGCACGGTCAACCAAGCAAGGGCGTATTGCCAGCCCATGGCGAAACCCCAAGAAGGATCGACGAAGCGGACGATGTAGGTAAAGAAGGCACCGTTGACGGGGTAGAGGACAGCCATCTCAGCCAGAGCCAAGCATGTGCAGAGAAGCATAATACCGATGATGAGATAACCGATGAGGAGGGCAGCAGGGCCACCCTTCTGGAGAGCACCACCTGAACCGACGAAGAGACCAGCACCAATAGCACCGCCTGTAGTGTATCTATTAGTTGAGGGCTGGGGGAGAGCGGAGTAAAGTCATACCGATGGCGATCATCTGCATATGTCGGTTCTTAAGATCTTGCTTAAGGCCACCGTTCTTGACCTCGCCAGTCTCGACATCTCGTGTCTCAGCGACATCGAGAACGGCCTCCTTGCCGTAATCAGCGGGAGGAGTAGAAGCCATGGCTACTAGTTGTGGTGGTGGTGGTGGTGAGAAGAAGAAAGTGATGTATGAGAGAGATGAGAATGAAGGTGGGAGTGAGAGTTTTGAGAGTGATGGAAGCCCTTGTTTCTTCTATCCCAAGACTGAGGGAGAAGGCCTCCGTATTTGTACTCGATTTGTCGACATAGTTGCACCATACCTGAGACTATGGAGTTGCTGTAACGTTCTAGATTTGGTGGCGCTAGGTGCAATGAAAGCTGGAGCTGGAGTTGGAGACGGGTGAAGGGGCGTAGTCTGCTGGCTTGTTAGTCTTACAAGGTTGGTAAATGGTGTGCAGAACGGGCAGTCTAACCTATCTTGCTTTGCCCCAAAGAGTTTATCTTGAGACTAAATGCTAGACTGGTGGAGCTCTCGGTGCGTCAACTTCAAGCTACGGTATCATGGTGGGTACCTTGGAGTACAGTAGCACGAGAGTAGTGTGATCCTCCCCCCTCTCTTTCCTTATCTCGTTCCCGTCTTGGTCTCTTGTCTATCTTTCGGCATGGGCGAGGGGCTTCGTAGCCGATAATCGTGTCGTCCTTGACCGGCCCGGTCAGGTCTGGAACTCAACACTTAGGGATGGCTCGTGCTAACCAAGACAAGACAAGGCAACTGGTTGGACGGCGCTTAATTCGCCTACTATTTGACGATACTCTTGATATTGCCACCTTTGCTGACTCGCTCAATCTGAGTTGAGTTGTTCGTTTCGTTTCGTCAATATAACATTATTCAGGAATACTACCCAAATGTGTCAGCGTCAGATCCTTGTTTTGGTGTCGCATTCTTTTGGAATTAAGGTGTATATACCCATGCCCAAGTATGAGCAATCCTCCCGGCTGTTCTCCATTCACTCTCTGAGACTGTTTGATGGACCATTACCAGTAGACGCGCTCCAGACGCGGAGTAATGACCCCTGTAATCTGTATGGGTGTGATCCTCTCCTATGGCTTCAACGCCACGTTTGCAATCAATCCAACGCTTGAAGCGTGGCCCCGTGAGATGATTGAGCTACTTTCGGAAGGTCGTCATTGCGGCCCTTGTTCCTCATCGAGAATCACCTTACGGTAGTCATCAAGTAATGACTTGTATCCGCATTACAGGACAAATGCTGTCACCTGGAACCGAGTATCTGGGTCGAGCTCCAGATCCAGATTCAGCGTTGCCCAGACTCCGCGATCTGCAGTCAAGATCCCTTTTAGTGTGCTACACCACTTGGCGATGCGATGCCGATAGATTGCCAAGGACCTCCAGATCTCCAACGAGCCCAAAGCTGATAATGCTTGGAGAGCAAAACTTGGAGAGACAGCCTCTCCTGCCTTCTCCCCACATACTCCGAGGCAACCCTCACGCGGCCACGTCTTGATGAAGGAGGGTGGCAAACAAGAGCTTTTCCTCAAGCTAGAAAGCTTCCAGACTGCCCTTCACTTACCATCAAGTCATCCCTCATTGGTGCTGAGTGAACCAGGGCATGCCCTTGTCGGCTTTTCCTAAGGCTAACTAGCGAATTTGGAGACCTTTTCCCCTCTCCCGGTGGCTTTCAGCTGCCTGACCGCCAGGCAGGGAAAAGCGCTATCTTTTGGCTGAAGACACCGAATTTTTCATCGCTCATATCTTCGGTATATCCTTGATTGGGCCGCTGATATCGATTGTGGCTTACATTCTCCTCACGATGAATTTCCCCTCATGAGAAAATTTTCGATTCAAGCCCAAGCCAAAAGTGAGGCTCAATAGAGCCGTTACGTTATATCTTGGCTTTCTGGGGAAGATGGAGTCAGTGCAGTGGTCGCCACGAGGCCTCCCCAGACCAAGATTCAGAATCTGGGGATTCTCTAGACTCTCGATCTAGACACTCGACTTTGATGATTCTATTACGAAATCGCTTCCTCTCCATCTTGATCCTGTTTCTGGGGTAGGATTTTGTAGGTAATATAAATCTCCCTGGTTCGCTCGGGGAGATCCATGGCTGTAATGACTCCAATTATTAGCCTCTCGATACTAACTTGTTCAAGAAGGTGTTGACACATATGGTGCGGAGTAGAGGCTTCATATTTCCACTGCGGAGCCGTGAGTAGGTTCTAGACCTCTCTTCCCCACACAAACAGAACAGATATTGTTGATTAGGTTAGCAGGCTCAACAGGGATAAGCTTTGGCAGCCTTCCAGGTGAAGCCATCACATGAACGTTTGCTGTCCTCGACTGTTGCTTATCCGTGCAAGGAAGAAGTTGCCCCAGTGGCGCTCCTAGTGGCCATGTTAACCTTAGGAGACGAGTCGTACCGTTAGCTGGTTTGTTTTATGCCGGCTCTGGCCATTCCAATGATCCCACCATGGTATGATTGAGATGTCGATAATGGTTGTTGGTCTCATTTCTGTTCTGCCTAATTTCTCAATGTCCAATGAATGCTCTTCACTCAGAAGTTGTCATAGGAGTAAATTTGACTCCGTCCATTTGCGGCGTAGGCTGCCATTCAACATTCCCGCGCTCGTACCGTGATAGCCACACAGCGTCCCCGTTAACAGCCTCCAATGCCTCCCGTACCTGAACGTTTCGCTCTAAAACGTCCGAGAGTAGGTCAAGAATGTCATCAAACATTTCCTCGTCAACGTGAACGTACGATACCAGAGCCGTCAATAGCTCAATTGTGCCCTCCCACACTCGTGCTGGTGACGCAAACTTCCCCAGACTACCTGAAGACGATGCGACCATTTGCGTAAAAGGCTTGCCACTTAGACTGTCGCCAGTTCTCAGGGGTATTAACACTCGGCTACCGTCGCTTTCTTCCCCCCGCGAAATCCCAGCTTCCCCACGGGGTTTCACCCAACCCGGTGAAGCAGAAGCTTGACGTTTAATCTTGCGGCACCAATCTCGAAGCCAATCAGCCCAGTCAGTCTTGAACCGAGAGCTAAGAAAGTCCCCCGCAGCAGCGCAAAGCCCGGCAAGAGCGCGGCAAGCCTCGACCGCGATATAAGCTTCTGGGTCCTGCAGCCTGTCGATCACAACTGGCCATATGGAGTTAACAAGGGGTAAGAACGCTTCTTCGTCGGGAGCCAAAGCAGCGGATGCATTTGTCAGGAGTTCAAGCAAGGATCTTCGTAGTGTTGGCGTCGGTGATGTGAGGTAGTGCTGGGTAAGATTTGCAACTCTAAGCAGGAGCTGGTACGTTTGAGTGTTTGGTAGTTTCTCTGGTTCTGGCGGAGGCTCCGCTGCCTCATCAACTTCACCTTCGCCCTTATCCTCCTTCCACGGAATCTTTGGATGGCCTTTCACATGGTCCTTTTCTGCCTCATCAAGCACTGCCCGTTGCTTTCTTTTTTCCAGAGTGTCTAACAGATCTGAAAGGTCAGGTGGCTTCTTGTGTTCCTTTCTATGATCTGGTTTCGAACTTGTCTGATGTTCCAGCAACAGCATATCTGAACGAACACCTTGATTCACAACCTCCTTGAGCACAACAAAGAGGTTCTCTACGAATAGCGGATATCCGTGATAGTTGTCCAAAGCTCCAAAAATAGAGTCAATGACGTCGTCCAAGTATGGGACCAGTCGAGGGCCTGCTAGTCGGATCATCATGGTCAAGACATTGATTGAGGCGGGCGATATATCCAAACTGTTGAGTCGCAGTGAGACTGAGTTGACCATGTAGTCCACGTTCTGGATGATAAGCTCCGACACATTGGCATATCCGCATGAGACTGCTATGCTGTTTAACGTGACGATAGCATGCTTCTGCAAATCTGGGTTACTGGATCCCAAGAATGTCGCGATAGGAAACAGGACATCAATGAGCTCAGGTCGAAATGACTCTCCTGATCTCTGTGCCGTGTAAGCAGTAACTTCCAAGGCTAGAGCTTCCAATCGCCAGTCAATGGGTTCAGCGTCTGTTTGACGATCAAGAATCTGGACCGAGGTTGCGTAAAGCTCATTGAATATTATGTCGATATCCTGGGAGGGGTCGGCTGGCGATGATAAGTTCAAAAACATATCTTCCTCTGCAGAAGACTCGTAGCTCGCTTTGACAAGTTGAAAGCAGAGCCAGAAGGTAGCAACTTGGCCGACAGGGTTGTCAGTTTCTTGGACTTGTTCCAACATGTTACCCGCAAATTTCGCTTGTTGGGATGATGAACCAAGGAACGCAATGAGTGATACTATCTCATTGCGAAGCTTTTTTTGAGATTCAAAAGGGAGCAATACAGGCTGGTACTGTGCATCCTTGTACTCTTTTGACGCTTCTCCTTCGTCAATCAGTCGAACATCTGTATTCTCGCTCGTTGTTAGAGTCTTCGATGCTTGCATAAGAGATATGACACTATCCCGTAGCATTATTGACATAGACTCGTCAAGTGTGGACGATTGTATATGTAGTTCTTTGAGTAGCTCAAGACCCTTCAACACATTACGTATTGCATCTCGCTTTAAGTCCTCATCCGCGGATTGCATTAGTCGAGTGATGCTAGACATCCAGTTGTATGTTGTCGTTTTGACGGTTTCGCCGAGCTCTGGGTAAATGTTGACAAGGTCCTGTAGACTTGTTTGCGTCAAGGACACCTTGTGCTCGGTTTCGCCGAGCATCATTGCCGTCTCGATCAGTATATTTGTGCAGTTGGATAACGTATTGTGGCATTCATCTAGAATAATGACGCAGAGCTTGTTGAGAGCATTCTTGACCAAAACAGAATCGTGAGATCGCAATTTCAGGATCATCGAGAGCGCTTTCTTGACTTGAATAGCGCTGGCCTTTAGCCAAGCTGGAGATAAGATTTTGTTATCTTGGACTTTATCTTGTTCCATCTCCGTCTTGGCCAATATAGACCGTGTTCGAATATCAGCCATTACACTCGTCAGTACGAGACTTACAGTCTCGAGGCATTTGGCAAGAACGATGCCTTTGTACCGGTTGGGCGAAGATGAGACTTTGGCCAGTGAGGATATCGTACCAGGAAGGAAACTAGCCAGCGCAGCAGGTTCCTTCACAGTATGATATACAGCTTGCAGGGCCCGCAGTGCTTCTTGTTGAATTTGGGGCGTCGCACCGTCGACTACGCCATTCATCATGACGGTTACACCATGCCCAAGAGCAGGTATTGATTCCGCTTCCGAGAGCCCCGACCCCGCGGTAGTTGATAAACCGGCTGTGTTAAAGAGAGCCGTCAACCCACGAAAGGCCTCCAACACGGTCTCTTCAGCAACAGGACGTGCGCGTGCCGGAGTAGAGCCGGGTGTGCCATCAATGATGAAAGTTAAGAGGCTCAAGATCTGTCTTACGAGTTCTGCAGAGATCTTTGCCTTCCAGCCGTGCGTGATGAGAATTGTAAGGGTCTTGATGCATTTCTCGATTAAAGGCATGGGATATTTATCCATCTGGCGGAAGACATGATGAAGAGGAAAGAAGACATATTCGGAAAACTTCTCGTCCAGGACTAATGGATTCTGTGTGATTTGTTCGTCGAGAAGGCCTAGAAGGTGCCCTGTCTGCTCGCCTAGTTCTCGAGAAGAAACTGGTGCGTCTGCCTCTCGTATCGCCAATTGACTTATCCTGACACAATATGGTTTGAGCTGTTTTTTCCGTCAGTGCATAGACCTTCGATATTAAGGATTGCGACCTACTCTTTGGAAGAACTCATTCCTCTCCTGGCTGCTGGGCGTTGGTTCCATGGTTGTCGAAGCGAAGCGCTTCCAGCTTGTCTATTCATGCATGTTCTCCACAGCACATAAGCTGAGCCAAGGAATTAGCGAACACGAGCGCGAATACGCAGGAATGTTATGGCAGAAGACACAACTTGTACTAGAAGTGAAGAGAAAAGGATAAGATAGCTTATATCAGAGCTGTGAAAGTGATGAAGAGCCCCTGGTTAGGTAGTCAGTTTATCCAGATGGCAAAATTGTATGTAGTGTGGAGGGGTCAATCAGGGACGTTGAGTGGGAAGAGTGGGAGAAGACAGTGTGAGATTCTTAATTCGCACAAGCTTAGAAAAAGGTACTCACTCTACCTGCCTACCTTAGGTAAATCACAGCTCTTCGACGTACCTAATACACGGTAAATTACTGATCGCCTCTCTGCCAGCTTAAAACTATTCTGATTGCTCTTTTCTTTTCTTCGTTCTCAATCCAAGCCACTTCTTTTTCTCTCTCCCTATGCCTATAAAAATTTCCCTATCCTTCCATGATGCCTGTTGATGTCATTCTCCACACTGTGCTACCTATGCACATACCATCCTCAACCTCTCGTCAGATTCGAATGCCTGCAGCAAAACAATCATTCCGCGACCCTGTCTATCTCGGCCTGGAGCTTTCTGTGTGGTAAGTGGACAATCAACCACTCCTTCGGCGGGGGTCTAGATGCAGGAAAGAAGCTTATATACCTCGACAGATCCCTCAACAGAATTCTCCTCTCTTGCTCTTTCTTCAACCACAAGCATTGCATACATTTTCAAGACCAAGACAACAACTCTCAGTAACAGCTCTAACCATGAATCCTTCGGGTCCTTTCTCTGTCACTGTTCATCCCTTCGAGTCCAAGTGTCGAGGTTCAGCTGCCTACGAAATTGGTCTAACTTCAGCTCGGAATACCATCGTCTTCATCGGCGGGCTTACAGATGGGCCACATACTATCCCTTATACCCGACTTCTAGCCCAACGTCTAGAAGAGGCAAAGGAGCTAGGCTATTCTGTCATTGAATTCCGCATGAGGAGCTCTTTCATTGGTTTTGGTACTTCAAGTCTTTCCAACGACGTAGAAGATATCTCTGCTTTGGTCAAGTATCTTCGTGGAATTGGCAAGGAAAAGATCGTCCTATTTGGTTCCTCTACCGGCTGCCAGGTGACTGTGCCCTTGTCGCTATGTTTGTAGCCTTTCTGACCAATTGTAGGACTGTATTGAGTACGCCAACTATGAGAAGTACAGCAATGAGCCTGTGGACGGCTTCATCTTGCAAGGTCCGGTATCGGATCGAGAGACGTTGGAGCTGATATTCCCTAACCCTCAGCCGAGTCTTGATCTCGCGGCCAAAATGATTTCTGAAGGCAAGGGCGACGATTGCATGCCTTTTGGCATGATTCCTGCTGTTTTGGGAGCTCCCATTTCGGCTTACCGGTTCCAGTCTCTGACGAGCAAAGGGTATGTGGATGACTCTTCAGCTCACAGCAACATCATGAACTAATGGTTTGCCAGTGGCGACGATGACTACTTCTCATCAGACCTCGATGATGAAGTTCTGGAAAAGAACTGGTCTCGATTCAAGAAGCCGGTGCTGGTCCTGCATTCTGCGGAGGATGAATATGTCCCCGAACGCATCGACCAGGCCGCGAGTAACAAAAAGTACAAAGCATTGAACTCTGTCGTCAGCCACTTGTCGGGGCTGATTCCTGGCGCAAGCCATACTGTGGTTCAACCTGAAGCGCAAGAGTGGCTTTCTAAGCAGGTTATTGCGTTTTTGGGAGATGCCTAGGAAGAGCTGTTTTCATAAACGTACACATGCATGATTTACTTTTGTCATATTCTATCAAGAGACAATGGTTCACATCGGCTAGATTTCCTAGCAACTCAATATCAGGACGGAATCAGGAGTAGCTCCACCAGAATAAACAAAGCTGTACGAAACCGCTCAATGTGTAGCTTCAAGTACTGGTTACAATATAGACAAACTAATGAGTATAGCTATTATAACAGCCAACCAAGACAACAGAAATAGACAACAGCCAAGATACTCAGCATACTCCAGGGTAGGATCGTGCCTAATACCTAAAGTCCGTCCACTATCTCCAGTTATAGTAGTCAGCGGGCAGTCGTTGAAGCCCCACTAAGCAGCTCGCCTAGCACTGTTAACAGTTAGCGCATGCTTGGGTGTTCGCGTAAGTAGCATTTGCAGCAAAATTCTGGGGACCAGCTTACCAACCACGACAAGGGCCTGTCATAGTCTCGACGGAAGTCGGCCAGAGCCTTTTTCAAACTATTTCCACTTGAATCATCGCTCACGCAGAGGTGACCGGATACGGATTTGGGCATATTTATTGCGTCCCGAGACTGTACCTGCCTTCCGAGCAGTTTTCGATCCTCGTACCCGCTCCGGTTCACGGCAATTTGGCTGCTCTCGACGTCGACTCCCGAGCTTTTCCAACTTCCAAAATCTCATCCTCCACTATTACCAGCACGCGCCATCGCCTCTGGCATCCTACGAATTGCCTCTCACGTCTTTCTAGCATGAGTTGACTGTTGCGCGAGTCCCTTCGACCCCTTGAACTCCCTGAGAAGCAACGGTCGCAACAATGGCTTTCTACAACGAGCAACAGCAGCAAGTTCTCTTCGAGACGGGCTCATTCACGGGTTTTCGCCCGCTGCGAGAGCTTGGCGCGAATTACTTCAGCATCAGCTCGTCCAAACAACCTCTATGCGGAAACTCGGAAGGATGGGGTCCTTTGAGTCCTCATCGCTACGACTTCACGCCTTGTTTTATCGACGTCTGGATTGCTGCGGTATCTGTTTTTGGTCTTTTGTTTGGATCGCTTGCTGTTTGGTGGCTGCTCGTTAAGAAGCAGAAACAGGACGGACAAACCAAGAATGCGCACTTCTATATTAAGCAGGTAAATATTACTACCACAAATCGCTGACCTCGTGTTGTTCAGTTGAGCTGACTTAGTGTTCTCAGTCCCTTCTCGCCGTCATCATTGTCGACGTCATTGCCCAGCTTGTCGTTCAGATCATCTTCATGCCCCATGTTTGGTATGGCGATTTCCGAGTATTAACAACCTTTTTGACTATCCTGTCGTTATTCGTCGTATTTGCTATCCAATGGATTGAACATTCGCGCATTCGATACCCCAGCGGCGTCGTTCTCTTCTACTGGCTTTTCCTCCTTATCTCTTTCGGCGTCAAATTGCGATCTCTTATTTCGCAGCAAATATACGAGTCCAACCTGCCATACTTCATCATTTACTGCGTCGGAGTTGGACTGTCTCTTACCGAGTTCCTTGTGGAATGGCTGTGGCCTCGAAACAATACTCCCAGTGGATATGGAGCTATTGAAGAGGAGGAAGAATGTCCCGTGGAGTATGCCGATGCCTTCTCCCAACTTACCTTCTCCTGGATGACACCAATGATGCAATATGGCTATAAAGTGTACTTGACCGAGGATGATCTCTGGGCCCTTGCCAAAGATGATAAGACTAAAACCACGGGAGCGCGCTTCGATAAAGCTTGGCAGTACGAGTTGGATCATCATAATAAGAAGCCGTCGCTGTGGAGAGTTTTGTACAAGGCATACGGCGGCCCCTACTGCATCGCTGCAATCTTCAAGCTCGGAAACGATTGTGCCCAATATATTCAGCCGCAGTTGCTTCGGCTTCTTATTTCTTTCGTGGACTCTTACCGCGAAGGCAAGACTCCTCAACCCGTCATTAAGGGTGCTGCAATCGCATTGGCCATGTTTGCCTGTGCTATTTTGCAAACTACCATGGTCCACCAGTATTTCCAGCTCGCTTTTGTGACCGGAATGCGCATCAAGGGTGGTCTGTCCTCAGCTATTTACCGCAAGTCGCTACGACTGTCGAGTGAGGGCAGAGCCTCAAAGTCCACAGGCGACATCGTCAACTATATGGCCGTCGATGGCCAGCGTCTGCAGGATCTCACCCAGTTCGCTCAACAAATCTGGTCTGCGCCATTCCAGATCATTGTCTGCATGGTCTCTTTGTACAACTTGGTTGGTTGGTCCATGATGGCGGGTATCGTTGTCATGATCGTTATGATGCCGATCCAAGGATTTGTAGCTCGCATCATGAAGAACATGCAAAAGGAGCAAATGAAGAACAAGGATGCCAGAAGCCGTTTGATCAACGAGATCATCAACAACATGAAGAGCATCAAGCTGTATGCCTGGGGTTCTGCTTTCATGAATAAGCTCAACTTTGTCCGAAACGAAAAGGAACTAAAGAACTTGCGAAAGATTGGTGCCACTCAGGCCTTTGCCAACTTTACTTGGACCACGGCACCTTTCTTCGTGTCCTGCTCAACCTTTACCGTCTTCGTTCTGACCCAGGATAAGCCGCTTACCTCCGACATCGTCTTCCCTGCGCTGGCCTTGTTCAACCTCCTGACATTCCCTCTTGCCATTCTTCCCATGGTTATCACATCTATTGTCGAAGCCTCTGTCGCCATTGGACGTCTGACTAGCTTCCTCACTGCCGAAGAGCTCCAGCCCAACGCCATCACTATCAAGCCCGCCCCTGAGCAACTCGGTGAGGAGACCATCATTATCCGGGATGGCACATTCTCTTGGAATCGTCATGAGGACAAAGCCGCCCTCACTGATATCGATTACACGGCGTACAAAGGAGAACTCTCTTGTGTTGTTGGCCGTGTCGGTGCTGGCAAGTCATCTTTCCTCCAGAGCATCCTTGGTGATCTGTGGAAGGTCAAGGGCAAAGTCGAAGTGCGAGGAACTGTTGCATACGCCTCCCAGCAAACCTGGATCCTCAATGCTACTGTCAAGGAGAACATCATCTTTGGATACAAATATGATGCTGAGTTCTACGAAAAGACTGTTCATGCATGCGCACTAGTGGACGACTTTGCGCAGCTTCCAGACGGAGATGAGACTGTCGTCGGCGAGCGAGGTATCTCTCTCAGTGGTGGCCAGAAGGCTCGTGTTTCGCTGGCTCGTGCTGTTTATGCCCGTGCCGATATCTACCTTCTCGATGACGTTCTTTCTGCTGTTGATTCTCATGTTGGTCGTCACATCATCGACAACGTCCTTGGAACCCGTGGTCTGCTTGCCTCAAAGACTCGCATCCTTGCCACCAATGCTATCGCCGTCCTTCGCCAGGCTAGCTACGTGTCTTTACTCAAGGATGGCCGCATTATTGAGCGAGGAACATACAAGGAACTGGTATCTCAAAAGGGTCTTGTCGCCGAGCTTCTGAAGACTGCCGGACAAGAGTCTGGCAATGCCAGTAGCGAGCCTAGCTCTAGCGCCTCAAGCAGCAAGGCCGCTACCATTATCGAGCCCGATTCTGGTCATGCCAAGGAAGAGCTTGAAGAGGCCCAGGAACAAGTTCCTGAGATGGCTCCTATTAAGACCAGTGCTGGGGCCAAGCCTCGCTCAAGCAGCATGGCAACCCTTCGTCGTGCCAGCACTGCAAGCTTCAGGGGCCCCAGAGGCAAGCTTACCGATGAGGAGGTTGGCGGTTCTTCCAAGACCAAGCAGGCTAAGGAGCACTTGGAGCAAGGCAAGGTGAAGTGGTCTGTCTATGGTGAATACGCTAAGATGAACAACATCTACGCTGTTGCTCTGTACCTATTTATGCTTCTGGCTTCTCAGACTGCCACCATCGGTGGCTCTGTTTGGTTAAAGGAGTGGTCTGACCGAAACCAAAAGTCCAACTCGAACGAACACGTCGGCAAGTACATCGGAATCTACTTCGCTATCGGCATTGGAGCCTCCGCTCTTACTGTCGCCCAGACCCTGATTCTCTGGATTTTCTGCTCCATCGAAGTACGTATTGTCAATCGTTACTATTAGTATAGACACTAACTTTGTGACAGGCATCCAGAAAGCTTCACGAGCGCATGGCTAACGCCATTTTCCGCTCTCCCATGTCCTTCTTTGACACTACGCCTGCTGGACGTATCCTGAATCGGTTCTCGAGGTGAGTACATATACAATCTTTGTCCTCCAAAGTAGCGATGCTAACGGGTTGTTAGCGACATCTACCGTGTCGACGAGGTGCTGGCGAGAACTTTCAACATGCTCTTTGTCAATGCCGCTCGATCAGGCTTCACCTTAGTTGTCATCTCTTTTGCGACACCGGCCTTCGTCGCATTGATTGTCCCGCTTGCCATGGCTTACTATTTCATCCAAAGATACTACCTCCGAACATCTCGTGAGCTCAAGCGACTTGACAGTGTGAGCCGAAGCCCTATCTACGCACACTTCCAGGAGTCACTCGGAGGCATTTCTACCATTCGGGCATACCGACAGCAGCAGCGATTCGAGCTTGAGAACGAATGGCGTGTTGATGCTAATCTCCGTGCTTACTTCCCTTCCATCAGCGCGAACCGCTGGCTTGCCGTTCGCCTCGAGTCTATTGGTGCTATCGTCATTCTGTCTGCCGCTAGCTTTGCCATCATTGCTGTTTCTAGCCATGTCCCCATCAGCTCCGGTATTGTCGGCCTTGCCATGTCATACGCCCTGCAGATTACAACCTCGCTCAATTGGATCGTTCGTCAGACTGTAGAGGTCGAGACTAACATTGTATCGGTGGAGCGTGTCCTCGAATATGCAGCCCTACCCAGCGAGGCACCCGAGATCGTCACCAAGAACCGACCTCCTGTCTCATGGCCCGCCAAGGGAGAAGTTGATTTTGTAAACTACAGCACACGTTACCGGGAGGGCCTGGACTTGGTACTCAAGAACATCAACCTTGACATCAAGTCGCATGAGAAGATCGGCGTTGTCGGTCGTACCGGTGCGGGCAAATCGTCTCTCACTCTTGCCTTGTTCCGCCTGATCGAACCGGTAACGGGTCATATTGGTATTGATAACATTGATACGTCTGCCATCGGCTTGCTCGACCTGCGCCGAAGACTGGCAATTATTCCACAGGATGCGGCACTATTCGAAGGCACTGTTCGAGATAATCTTGATCCCGGCCATGTCCATGATGACACTGAGCTTTGGAGCGTACTTGGTAAGTAAACCACGATATTGCAACCCTACTGTACCCATGCGCTGCTTAGACAAGCGAATGTTTTGTCAGCAGACGCTGTGTAACATTTGCTGACGTATAGCCTTGTAGAGCACGCACGATTGAAGGACCACGTTTCGAGTATGGATGGTGGGTTGGAGGCCAAGATTAACGAAGGAGGTTAGTTGACGCTCGGCACTCCCACTCCGCTTTCTGTCGGCATTTCTTGACCGGTCTGCGATTTCCCTCACCGGTCACCCGAGCATCTGGTTCTGCCTGTCATGGCTTCATCAGAGGTGGTGTGCACAGGCATCTGTCCCTTGCCGACGATAATGAGCAGTCTCTTTTTTGCAGCCATTTCGAAGACAAGAGATGTGCTTGAATGCGCGTCTCGCATGAGGATCGAATCCCGTGGTCTGCTCACTTAGGAGAGCAACACCAGCAACCTGGCTCATGGAAATACGACTCAGCCATATCTGCAATCTTCACGTGTCATGTTCAGTAGCTAATATGTCACTCGCAGGCTCCAACCTCTCTCAAGGTCAGAGGCAACTCGTCTCGCTTGCTCGCGCAATGCTCACCCCGTCCAACATCCTGGTCCTCGACGAGGCTACCGCTGCTGTTGATGTCGAAACAGATGCTATGTTGCAGAGCACCCTCCGGTCACCACTATTTTCTAACCGCACCATTATCACCGTCGCCCATCGTCTCAACACCATCCTCGACAGCGATCGTGTCGTGGTGCTTGACAAGGGGGAGGTTGTCGAATTTGATAGTCCGGCGGAGCTTGTGAAAAAGCAAGGTGTTTTCTACGGGCTGATGAAGCAGGCTGGCCTGGAGCTTGAGCAGACGGATGCCTAAACTGGACCAGTTATAATTGAAGTTGTTTGTAAAGATAAAGAAATACTGTAAAATACATGAGAAGGAGGGGTTTTGTATAATTTAATTGGTTGAACAGTGCATCCGCAGCTTCCATTGATTGCTTGTGCTGAGTGGCCAAGAGGCACAGAATGTCTCCAAGTCCGAGACGATGCATGAACGGAGCGTGTGTTGCGTGCCACTCGATTTGATTCAGAAGCCTACGCTGACGGTGGATGGCTAAGCAGGACGGCCGTGCACGGTAGTCCACGCTGGACTTATCCCCGGCGACAGCGAAAACGACAGTGACAGGGGGACAGGGAGACAAGACGAGATGTGTGGGTGGTACGGAGTAAGGTGGCAGGGATTGCATACCCCTTGGAGGTGAGGTGGCCCGGACAAATCTGACGGAGACATCGAAGTGACAAGGAAGACTTGACACGTAACATACTGGGGTAACCACAGTACGGCAGTAGTACGGTACGTAGATATGCAATCGGAGAAAAGTAGTCCTTGTCCTGTCTACTGGACGGTGTATGCAACACGGCAGATTATGTTTCCGAGAGAACTTTCTCTAGGGCAGTCAAGTAAGACAAGAACGGCGTCTGTTGGCCTGAAATACCCCAATTGCCTCGGTGAATATCGACTCGACCTTGCCGAGCCAAACATCGCCAGTCTCTGATGTTGAGGATATTGCTTTCAGGATTCTGTAGCTCGACGGTTACTCTTAGATCGCTTACGCGCCAAACAGGGCTGCTTGTAATTTGCAAACCAACAGACCGGCATTATCGTAGACGCGACGGTGGCAATATCTTCGTACCGCATCGAGTGAGCTTGTCCCGCGTGTCAGGGGTGGCTAGATTGCATACTGACTCAAAGGCGCTTGAATCATGAAGCGCCGATGTGGGTTCTTGACCAAACTTGGTTGACGCAGGAGATGGTCTGCGACTGTGCCTGCGAGAGTTGAGTTCCCTGACGATCCAAATGCTACACACGAGGAACAAGAGTTTAACTCGAATCTAACCATGCTCCGAGTCTATTCCTGACTGGCGTCTACCGGTAGTCTATTTCGCATTATAGCACGACGGGCGATGCTGAGTCATCGTCTTGTTGCACCTTGCAAACGACTGATGCCTACGGATATAGGGAGATGCGAAACATGAGTGCCTTCGGAAGCACATATTGTCCGAGATTTGTTCAAGTATAGCCCGTGCTGGGAGATGCTGCACAAGATAATTCTGAAGTAGCCTGAAGTGGCGCTTCGTAACGAAGAGCCGGAAGTGGTGCCTCGTGACGAAAAGCCTGACTTGCCACGAGTCGCCATGAGATCCAGATGCTGAAATCGCCATTACTATCTCCGCTTCTGATAAGTGTCACAAGTGAGACAGGCTAGACAGGGACGGCGAACACGCAAAGTGCATGTGGAGGAGACGAGGAATGGGGCGGGCGGAGTTCAACCCGGCGTACCCGGGCAGTTTACAGTGAAGCGTTGCTGAGTCTTCAAGAGACTAACTAGCAGGTGACAAACTTGAAATGCAAAAAAAGCCAGTCGTCTGCCTTATGCAAGTGCGTTATGTGAGGTACTGGGTAGACGTTTAGTGTATGTGACGACATCGACGATCTTGAAGATCTGCAACCCCTGGATTTTGTGAATTATCCCAAGATGGATACACTGTGAGTGTGAGGAGTGCCCTCATACCACAAGAATTTGTTCCATACCTAAGCCGTAGAAGGTATAGTGACAGTTGGGGGATACGAAGTTAGCGGGCTGGCGACAGATTCAAAACGCAGAGCCAAAAATTGAGACGTGTTCTAGGCTTCTAGCCGAGCTGCATCAAGACATTGAGTTGATCCAGGGACTAATGCTCCGTTATGAAACATATATATACCGTGGTTGCACATTCATACATGCCACCTGCAGTACGCGTTTATACCTATGCAGTCAGGACAAGTCCTGCCATGAAGCTTAAGGAACTTTGTAACCAATCAAAACATGGCGGATGTAGTGCACTTGCCTCTATCGTCCAATAGTATAGACCATGCGCAGTAGAGTTTCCAGAACGGATGGACATGGGATCGACAAGTAGCTGATGACGTTGAGCCCTCCCGCTGCTGGCCACAAGTAACAGACAGGATTCGAGCTTGGCAACCAGGCAAGGTAGCCAAAAGGCAGATACCAAAAAGAGCGTGGGGGTATCAATACGGAAGCTCTACCGGGACAGTGCGGATGGGTTCCGGTAGTATCGGCGAGTTGTTCACTGTCTAGATAACTGGTGATAACGGCATGGCAGCATGGCTCTCAATGGAGGGGACGCCTCATAAGTTGCGGATGTGGGCTTGGTCTGCAGCTCTAAGACATGAAAAGACAGAGTCGTCAAAGATCTATGCAGCGGCAACGGGAAGTACTGGCGCTGTTCCTCAGATAAATGAGAAACTAGTGCAGTTTCCTCGAGGAATCTATAATTGCTTCTGAACACATGGTTGAAAATCGAAACGAGGAAATGTTGCGACTGCGGATGTCTCGAGCGTGGTAAAGATCCGCATACACACTATTGCACATGTATGGTTTTCCTGCGACCGGCTTCTTTTATGCCGATGAATGAATGACCTCGGACCAAGATTTCCAGGGCGGAGGGGGAAACATCACTGTTGCTTACAAGGCTGACCAAGCCCCTGTATTTTGGCAATGTCGAATGAACGGGCATTCGCAACAATACTACAAGCAAACAGAAGTCGCTGCAAGCGCCACAATGACTCTGGCTTGTTGATTGACTGAATGACGAACTGCCGACTGCCCAGCATCCGGATACTCACAGCCCAAGCACAATACCAGGGCTACGTACGGCATCGCAGCATCCCGGCCGTGTGAAGGGAAACGTGCTCTTTATTAGTTCATAATTCGGCTTCTGGGTCGAGTTCGGGTTTGCCTGAGTACGTAGTAAATAGTGCGGATATGCGCTTTCATACTCCACATCCAAGCAATGCAATCCAAGTAAAAGCCGTTGGTGGGGTCAATGTCAAAGCCGGTGGCTGGCGCACTGTGCAATCCTTGTTCTTGCAGCCGACGCTGGGATCGCCCAACGAGGGCGCAGACGTGCCTGTGTGTGTGCGTGTGCGTGTGTGTGTGTGTGCGCTTCCCGCTCCCTGTAGCTGGAGCTGCCGGTGGCCCCTGTGGATAGACTGGTGACTGGGCTGGCAAAAGATTAGGGTTGGTCAGTGCTTCAACTCATGCCAATAGAGAGCATAATCTTTGTTGTTACGGGAAGCTCTTGATTGGCGGCGGCTTGGCTGACTGCTGACTGCTCTTGGCCTATCTGTGAAGCTGCGTTGATATCGAGTGACATTTCTCCCATGCTGACTGTAGGGATGCAGGCGAGTTGTGTTGGGCAAACACTTCTAGGATTCTGCAGCATAATGAGTGGTAGCTAGCGAATAAATATGGTGGTAGCGCAGGTTGCGTCGCGGAGAAACGTGCGCAGATTTCTCGTCACTCACTGAACCCAGTACCCAGGCATGCCAGAGTACCGAAGTAGAATTTGGATTGGGTCGGACAGGAGTCTGCTTTCTTTCTTTCTTTCCTTGAAGCCAAACCTTGGCGGATCTGGCTGATGGATCCCTTGACATTGACCTAGTCCTAGACCTAACTGCAGGTTGCAGGGCAGGCTAACAGGGGAGCCGAGCCGTACCGCTCGCATCCCGCCTGTACATCGTCCAAAATCTACTTAGGTCCAGGAAGAGGTCGGGTTCGGCCGAGAACCTAACTTGGTATCCGTAGACTGATGCAAATAAGTTAACCTTGACTGCCCCAAGGCAACGATATCCTTCCCCTCCCCCCCAAAAAGGGAGGAAAAAACAGAGACAACTTTCTTGTCAAGGCTGTACAGGGCAGCACAGCATTGGTGTGATAGTGGCTGGATTGCGGGCGTAGTGATAGATGCCGTCGTAGTTGTGGTGATGTCTCTGAAGTTGTATGTATGGATTAAAGTAATCCGGAATTGGACCATGATTAGGGGGCGGCCACCACTGGAATTCCCCTCGGCCGTACGTACGTACGGAGTACGGAGTAATCAACTTATTGACTTCCGGCAATAAAGGCCCCCAAGCCGTGTACCAATCAGTAACTACGGGCTGTGAACCGGAGCTTCGTTATTTCCATGTTACTTTTTGGCATGAACAGACTCTCGCTACTCCCCTGTCAGTTGTCCGGGTCCAGGGCAATCAGTCACTAGGCAGGTCCAGGTTCAGTCAGGTCCACACATGATTCGCCAGAGCCGTCACGGAATTTTAGCCTCATCGTTCGCGCTCTCGACCGTCCCGTCATTTTCTATCAAGTGCACAACCCAACCGTAACTGATCTGGGATCTCGCTTGCAACTGACGGTCAACTCTCGTCTGCATACTACGCACAGCTCACCAACCTTGTACTGTACTGTATCTGCTGCAAGTACCTCGATACGTACAGCACAGTACGGTGTTGCACCGTACCATGGTACCATGGCCGCTTGGCTGTAAGATACTGCTTTGGGCGATAGTGCATGGGCCAGTCCTGCACGATTGCACGTTTCGAGCAAAGCTCCCCAAGCCCATGACCCCAAAACACCATCCACAGACCAGACCCATCTCGACAATGGACACAAATCCAGTAATTGGTTGGTTAGCAGGCACAACTCCTCAGGCCAACAACAAGACATACAGGCAGACATACACGGATGCTTGGTCTGGCTGGCTGCAAGTTCTGTACGTTAGCTGGTCGAATCACCGGGGAACCGACACTCAACACTCGCAGCACTATGGTGCATCTCTATCACAATTACCATCGCCGACGTACGTACGCAAAGGAGTAAAGAATCGAGATCACTTTCGACAGATTCTTATTCGAATGGTTCTTGGCACAGGCTCACAGCATGGGCACAATACGAATAAAGAAAGATCGTTTAGAACACTCTGGACAGTCCCCGCCCTGGAATTCTGGAGAATGGCACATCGTCACCATTCCTACCCACCGCATCGAATCAGCGACCTGACAATTACCTGCACTTCTCTTTTGGGGTCCATAGTTCAAACTGATGTGATGCGTTGTGCTCAAACGCACCAGACACCGTTTTACCAAATCGCTCCCGTCTCCGTTACCTATGGGCCATGCCGCCATGGCAGCATGGCAGCATGGCAAAATAAACGGTCCTGCACGTAGTACAACTCACCTATCTTTAGCTTCCAAAATCCAAAACCGCCGCTTGACAAAAAGCAAAAGAATGATGCAATACGTCCTGGGGAACCAGAGACACAGCCTACAGCCAGTCAACCGCAGCAATTGCCGGATCTATTGGTGTTTCCGGCTGGCTCGAAGGCCGGCCTGATCGCGCTCTATGTCTCACATTGGTGCAAAGTACTGTCTTAATCGCCTCAGTCATGCGTCTCCTATGTTATTGCTTTTGGCTCCTTGGACTTTGGAGCAACTATTGGTTTGGGCTTGTCCATGTCGAACCCTCGCTCTGGGCCCACCATTTATTTCAGCCATCTTCTACATGACCCCTGCCTCCAAAATCAGTTGAGTCCCTTTGCACAGCTCAGAGCAGAGCTGGCGTGTCTCATTGCTTGATCCTCAATCTGACTCTTATGAGTATGCGATTATGGCTGCACACACAAGCTTTTCAGCTCTCCATATCGACAGGACAAGGAACCATGCAAACATCATCTCCAAGAACCACTTCTGATTTGCAGCTCTTTTTAGCACTTGCGCCCTGTTCATTTTTAAACCACATTCGGATCCGTCCACTTGTGTGGGGTGTCGGTGCTAAGCGTGGGCCAACCGTCGTCTCTTCTCCCTTGACTCCCTTGACTCCCTTGACACCCTTGACATGGGCCCTGTCAGCCATCACGGTGGATCATGGGGATTGGCATACAGACAAGACAGAAGACAGGACAGGACAGTCTCAATTTGAGACTGTCTTGGCCTTGACTGGCTAGCGTCATATGCCCTCCACCCTGTACTGTGCGACGCAGGCGATGATGGCCCTTCCTCTTCCCTGCCGCCTTTTCCCACCCTTGGCTTCTTCGCCCGGACGATAGCTGAATATCTCATCTGTTCTTGTCGAGCTGCTGCCACTGCTGCCACCATTACATCTAGGTGTTCCATTTTGTCAATTTCTGTTGAAAGGCATTCATTCTCACACCCTTTAGTCCTCCAAACCCCTCCACCATTCAAGCAGACAGACACATACATACGTAGTAGTAGTACTACTACTACTACTACTGTAGGTCCGCTAAGATCGGAGACTTACACACTGCTACTTTGCAGGCATCAAGTACATTATTGGTCCTTGATCCCTACTACTCGTCTGGTGTGTGTGTGTGTGCTTTGAAGCAAGCCCGACCCTGTCTGTTTCCATTCTAATTCATCCAACAGGTATTCATAGTGCTTTCTTTTCTTCCGTTGATTGAGAGACGCCCATCCTGGTATAGAAACGACATGGGAAGCTGTCTCCCCCGAAGCTAAAGCTTTGAGAAGAGAGACAACATCCATCTACAGAAGGCAGTGCGGGGGCCTAAGCACCTTGACTTGTCCCTCATTCCCCGGCTTTGCATCGGTCCCAGTTCTGCAACCTTGTCATATCAATATCGTCTTCCTTTATCAATATCGCAAATCTGCCGCTCAGTTCGATCTTGCGTTAGCATCACCACCAGCTTTTCGTGCCCTCGTTGCTCAATTCACCAACCACAAGGCAGTAGCAGTATCCTGACTTCAGACTTCTTTCTGCCTTGAGACAAAGGACGGTTGGCCCACCTTGGAGTCCCTGGCTCAGATCACCCTTTTGTAGGCTGCAACGTGGGAGCTCGGCTTTCCTCTTGGATTGCGGAAAACCGCTTGCCTCACTGCCGTTCAAGAGACGGCAAACTCATACCGCAAGCCTCTGATCGTGGATTTGGCTGAACACAGTCGACGACACTCCGAATTTCAGTAAACTCTCGACCCTTGGTACTGGAACATTTTGCCTGGCGTATCAACTCGACTGAAAACCTGTATGGTATTGTCCAGATAAATACTTGTTAAATACCCAGACTACAACGCCCTTCGTTTACTAGCGGAACAGCTTTATCAGATCATCCGGCTCTGGCAGCACACCAGTTTTGGAATTGGCGATACCTGTATCCCGAGGAGGCCCCCCCCGGTACACCTTTAATCACCTCCATCCTATTCCCGAACCCATTTGCAACAGTCAACCGGAGCCGCAAACTCACAGAGGATTCTGGCTAGAGGAGTCTGGCTAAGAGGCAGAACCACCCAGGCCAACCAATCTCTTGAGCCTCTCTGTTGTCAATTACTGACACTCCTCATCTTGCTGGACATAGTTTTTGTTCGAAGTCACCACTGTTGCGAGTGGTAGAGACGGATAAATATAATCCGACAGTTCGTTATCTCGAGAAGACGCAATTCTTCAAAACGAACAAGCACTTTACAGCACTCTCATTGCAATTTTTGTCGAGCTTCACCCCACGTCCGGTTAGTTGCTCTGCGACTGTCTATAGTTATCCCTGGCTATCGACGGTCAGCTTTAATAGACTGCACCGGAAAACAATCAGAAGCAACATGGTTAGAGAGTGGTCGAGGGAGTCTTTCTCCCGCCAAACTCATCATCCTTACCTGCCAGAGAGGTTTGTTGGTGAGGTGGTGGACGATAACCGTTTCCCGGAGACGCAAGACATGCATCGCCGGCAGCCTCCAATGGTAACAAGTGCCATACCTTACATGTTGAAGTATTTGCTAACGTAAAGCCCAAGCAAATCGCCGAAGCTCTCCGGAAAGATTGTGGGATATCGACCAGACATTACTTCGTGGCTGTGATATTGGATGACGGAACGCCACAAACTTTCTCCGGGCCCGGTACCTCAGGACTTCGCAGTGGTTATGAAAAACAATTCTTTGATATGGAGAAGTTCACAAGGGCTATGGACCGTTTAGATTCTGGTTGGTGAATTTCTAACTTGTTCCGAACCTAAGGCTAATGAAAGGCCAGGAGCGAGCCCTATCGTTAACGATGATTTCGCTTTTGACGGGTACAAGCAATCAATGGAGTTCCCCCGAAATCGCATGATGGACCGCCGACGTATGTCACAGTTCGATGATTGGGAAGTACCAGCACGGCAAGGCAGGAAGAGAGCACGGGCACGACACGCTGTCATTGACGAAGACGAAACACCTATGACTATATCGGCGACGACCAGGAAGGGTATCAAGATCGGAAACCCTGATGACGTTTGGACCTTTTACGAACAGCGGTTCAAGAACTGCCAACAGACGGCTTGTAAGCTTATTGCGAAGGCATGGGTCAAAGCAGTGGAGCCGAAGAAGCAGTCCACGCACCCCTACACAGGAAGCGACGAAAAGGCGCCAGACTGGTGGCCTAAACCTTGGGGGCCGACCAAGGAGGACAGGGTTCGCCACAAAGAGCCAGATCATCTATACAAGCGAGGTAATGCCCCAACAATAGGTACAGGCATCCCCAAATACTAACAAAGAGCGAAACAGAAAGAGTTCATCTACTCAATCACATCCTCAGAATGATTGTGGAGCCTAACAACAGGCAACACCCCGACATTCAGAAGTTGAACTTGAATGTGAAGAAGCTGGAAGAAATCACCATCGAAGCTCTTTCGGGCTTTTTCGCCGACAAAGACAACCCGGCCAACGCAAAGAAGCGACCATTTCTGAACGAGATATTCAAAGTGGCCAAGCAGGAAGAGAGGTTCAAGAAGGAGGAAATTGGTAGGCACAGACCAGTAAACCAGGCTACTGGAGGACTAACACACTGCAGATGGAACAACCGAGGTCTATGTGATGGCGGACGACAAGATTCCCGACTCATACGCATCGGGCAACGACGACGACGGACCTATGCCCAAGGAAGAAGATGATCAGGACGTGCCGCCAAACAAGTTGACGGCAGTCCATGGCCTGATGCCCTCATCGGCCAGCCACAGTTCTGGCGCATCACTGCACGGAACACCTTTTCTTGGTGGAGAGTTGCCTGTACGAGGCAACCAGTACACCCCATCTATGATGCAAGAAATGGCACATGACCAACACGCCTTCGTCGAGAACAACAGTCTTCCCGTAAACGGCCAATCTGCGGTTCATCCTGCTGGGGGGAGCCTCGCTATGGATATGGGCGTACCTCCTTCACATGATTCCGGTCGCCGGTCATCCATCTTCAGCGCCCCAGCAGAGTACGGAGGACAGAATGGCACGACCATGTACACTCAACAGTGGCAACCAGGTTCCACCGCACCCAACTCGTCGTCCATGTATACCTTCACCCAACAGCCACCCAACCCACCCGCGACAGCTTTTGTTAGCCCTGGTGTTCCAATGACACAGGCTCAGCCATACATGAACGCCTCATTCGACGGACTAACGCGTGGATATGACCCCAGTCAGTCGACCATGTTCCGCACTGGAAACGTTCCACAACCCCCTCAGGTGCACCAAGCCCAAGGCTACGATTACATGTCCCACGATAATCGAGGACTTCCCGGTATAAAGGTTGACGATGTACCTCGACACGCAATGCATTAGCCTACATTAGGTTAACCACACTCCACCCCTTTTATATGAGGCCTGAGATAGACTTTTGTTTTCCTTCCATGGTTAGAGAGTACCCATGATGATAGGCCTGGTAAGACAGCACAGGTCGCTGAGAGACAGATCACGCTGGCTTACAAGAGCCTCACTGTTTCTCACTTTACAGTTCTACCCAACGCAGGTGCCAGCCTGGGCACCGCTTGTTTGAACCTTTCAGACGGTGGGCGGTTACGATTGCCATATGATTCTATACCCAAAATACATTTTCAAGGACAATCTCGGGATGGATGGCTTGTTTTATGCGTATGTTAGCATTGTCTTGCCTGGGACAAATTTTGTTGTGTTTCCATTCGGACCTGGGAGCTTGTTTTCCCGCCAGCTGGTAGTCTTGTTTGGTATGTCTTTCAGTATGCACTGTTACCCACCTGGACTTCAACATGTGCCAGGTGATTGACTGCCACTGAGCTTTATGCTTGGTGGTTATGAAGTTGTTATGTTAACGACTAGAAACGCGATGATGATTAATGGCGGCAATGTATTGGCTGGATATGGTTCATTTATCGTGACCCGCGTAGGTGGTCATTTCGAATTCGACGAAGATGGTGATGGAGCGGAGCGCTCACCAGAAATTCTCATATGCAAGGCTTATTCGGGCATTCCAAAGCTCACAGGGGTCATTCAAAAAAGGGACTTGTGGGACATGATTTGATTGACGGGGTCTGATGATGTTTCGTTGCATATTCGAGCTTGTGCTTGCCTGTTCTGCGCGTATATTGGGTGTGTTAGGGGTCAGTTCTGTTAAGGATGGAACTCAATGGACGAAAGGGAAAAGGGGACGAACCACAAAATGAACATCATTGGATGGTCTGTTACACGGGGAAAAGAAGTATGGACAGGACGAGTGTCAGTGTTAAAGCCATGGCGATTCGGAGGTCGAAAGGTCACAATCTTCCTAACTATATCCAGGCCAAGAGGCTCTGACCGTGCGTTTCAACGCCATGATAATAGGTTGACCAAATCATGTCCACAGCAGGTGGTATGTTATTGATCCCGAGAGCGTAACCCTAGTAAGCACAAACGACTCGTACTAGTTGGTATTATGAGCAACAGTCACAACGTACATCAAGATTCTAGAGAGCCGCGAATAGTCAGATATATTGTAGGTCAGATATATTGTAGGAAGGTGTTCTATCAACCCGTTTCAACACCAAAGCTAACGCATCGTATTGTACCGTGAAGCAGATCCATGACCTCCATCATCTGCTAACTTAGGAGTGAATCCATCCACCAACGCCAAGCTACGTAAAACTATCAAATCAAACCAGAGACAACATATCTCATACCAGGAGACTAATCGTATGCACCAAGAATGCGCCTCTTGATACTCTGTTCTCCCCTGGCTCCATAAGGATGCCGCTCCCAAGTCCCACGATTAAGGGCAAAAATCACAGGCAAAAACACACAAACCAAGCTGATCAGCAAATATCTATGCGAGTATTTGCAAAAGGCAGGATTGACAGGGGTATACTTTAGAATGCGGGGAGGTGTGATGTAGGAGAGTATGCCAGCGTAGAAGGGGGCTTCTAGCTCGATGTATTGGCGGCAGAGTTCTCCTCTTTGGGCTGGGGGGGCTCAAGGCCAGCATTCTGTGCCACTCGCTTCCAAGTCTCGAGCTCGCGATAGAGACGCTCACACTCCTGCTTCAGTTTGTCATTGGAAGCACTCAGCTCAGTGATAGCCTGCTCCGTAAGCAGCTTCTCAAGTGTCCACTTCTCAATGTTTTGTTGCTCGTTCTCCTTAAGCTGAGAAATAAAGCTGACGGCTCGCTGAAGGATAGATCCCTTGTTCTTCTCGCACCCAGGGACAATCTTGGCGAGTTCGTTTATGCCCTCGTTGATTGTTTCACGGCGGCGACGTTCCACTGCATTCTATTAGCTAATGTAGGGATGGGATGCATAAAGGGGTTACCGTACCTTCTTTGTGGTTATCCTTTCGCATCTTATGCCACTCTTCTGATCCCACAGTTGGCTTGGGGTTGGGAGCTCCGGGATTATACCGTGGTGGTTGATGTGGAACACCATTAGGTGGCGTATGTTGATGCTGAGGAGCCACTGGAGGAGGCTCCATGATGCCGTCAACTGTTGGTGTTACATCGGGGTTGAATGATGTATCATGGCTGTGATCAGGATCAGTTGCCGCCTGAGCTGCAAACTGTTCTTCCGTTGAAGGAGGAATGTTCATGGTGGGATACATCCCAAGCGCAGCCTGGGCAGTGCTAGTTGCGCTGGTGGGATCTGGAGCTTCGGCATGGTCATGATGATCATGATGATCATGATGGTCGTGATGGTCGAGATCGGCTTGGGCAGCCTGCTGCAGAGCGTTGAAATCGGCAACGTTGACGCCGTTTGCGTTGACAGTCTGGTGCTCGATGGCGCTGTCGATGAAAGAGGTAGCATCGGTAGACATGTGGGCAGCTGGCGCAGGACGCTTGTTCCTGGACAGATCAGGACTGCCAGATTCACGCTTCCGCTTCTGACCAGGGGAGCCGGTCAGGCTGGAGAGGTCGGGCTGTTCGGCAAGGACTTCAGCCATGGTTCAGTCGTTACAAGGCGCTAGGCTAATATCGAAAAACAAGTGTTCTTGGCAGATAGGGGTTGTTTGATCAAAGCGCTCGCCAGAATGAAGGCCGAGTGCAAGGTTTGACGATATCGAGGCCACAGATGAGGGACGTTGACAATCGGTCAAAGATCTGAGTAGGGGAGGGCAGTTAGAATAAACTCGCCGCAAAATTAAGATATGGGTAGATGAAGTGTAAAGGCAAAAAGGAAGAAGATGCAGCTGGTTACAGGAGGTGGTTTCTAGCACCTGTTGCTTTGCCAGTGTCAACTAAAACACGTGGGCATGAGATGCGCTAGTCTCATCGTCGACGAAGCAGACCTTGATGCTTTGAATAAGGCATGGGCAGAGGGAAGAAGTCTGTATGCTGCGTGCGGTGTGCGGCTCGCTTGAGCTTTGGTGGTGACTGAATAGCAAGAGTGGATATCGCATCGCGACGAGTGTCACGCGTGAGGCGAAGGAGAATAGGATGAGACGATGCGTCGTTGCTGATTCAACTGAGTCACTATTACCGGGATGACGAACTCTTCTACCAAGCGAAAAGCATGCTACAGCGAGAGACGTGACGGTCGCGACAGTGATCGATTGAAGACGCGGCCACTTGGCCAAGTTAAAGCGAAGATGCATCGCATCGTGAATGCCGATGTCGAGTCAAGGGAGATGTTATGCGCAAATATTTTCCAGGATCAGACCAGGAACGCGGGAATGAAGGCGCGTGCAGGTGCATTATTGCGTTGCGCGATCGTTAAATGAAGACATCGTGAAATGAATGAGATGCATAAAAGCGACATACCTCCCAGATCATGTGCCTTGAGGCGTGCGAGATCACGAGTTTCTCGTCTCACGTGTTTGGCGGGATCTACCTCGTGATATCGCGCGAGTCCCGGTTGATAAGTCGACGAGTCAAGTTTCGCGTCGTCAACTCCAAGAACTCGACAGTTAAAATAATAAAAAAGAATGGGAGAAGGAGGCGGGGATTCTCGAGCTTTCGATGCGCGTCTGGATCAGATAAAAAAAGACGCGAGGTTCTTTATGTTACAAAAGGGGAAGAACAGGAGATTGAATCTCTCTCCCCCGGACGGGATGGGATGGGCGCTTCTTCTTCTTTGGCTGGGGGCCTCTGGAGCTGGAGCTGGAGCTGGGAACTGGCACTGAACGAGTCGGGTCACGCGGCGGAGGAAGAGGGTGAACACGTGCAAGTGGGTGAGGCTGGTAAGATAAATAAGTTGACGCGGGTGAGAGGGGTCGTGAGTGCCTGAGGCCGAAGGCAGTGGCAGCAATGAGAGGGCGACCAATGGGAGGGTCAGGTTGGCCACATATGCTCTGAGATGGATGGGACCGGTTGCCGGTTGCCAGTTGCCAGGGAAGGCCCAAAGGCGCAATACCTAATCAATGAATGTGGAAAGTGCTATTGTATGAATACGAGTGTGGGGATTCATTCTCAGAACAGATGCAATAGATGCAAATGCAATATCTTGCCCGTTGCTGATAATCTCTACAATCCATACTAACATCAACTCTCACACCATGTAAACTCATAAGAGACCTCAACTGTACTCACCCACCAAAGCATCAGCATCAAAAAATAAGCCTTTTTATAAGTTACTTTGCTTGTCTTAACTCAATTATCACACACAGTACCTGTAGAGTCGTCAGCTTGTACCGCTCTCCCGCATTTGGGAGAGCCCATTACACAGCACAGACCAATTAGGGAACCTTCTCAAGGATGGATACAACCTACTTGTACACAACACACCACCCGACACCACCAGGACAAGGGGAGCAGGTATCAACTGATCACCTGATCCCATCCTCCAGACATCACTTGACGCCCGTAGGTGAAACAGGTTGCGTCCTAAGATATCTGCGACTGCGACTGCGACAGACGCTGCAACCTAGACTCGTCTCGTCTGACACGGATGCCTCAGCGCGACGCGAAGTTGTGAATCATGGCAGCCCGTGGAAGAACATGATGTGGAGTCTGTTTCTAACAAAGTCAATATTGGCTTTGTGGAAGGGCTACCATTTGTAAGGACAGGTGTCACAGCAAGATTCGAAGATGCCTACAGCGCAGTACTCGTCCGGATACAATAATATACGACATGACCCAGACCTTTTGCCTGCGCGTTTATTAGTAACAATATCTGTTCCTCCGCCATAAGCTGTATCTATTCTGTGCAGCCAACCGGCCTCGGTGATTCTGAAGGGGTTCTCAAGAGTTCATGTCAGAGGAGACGTCTTGTCATACCAAATGCAAGCTGATCACGAACAGTAATGGCGCTTTGACTCCTATCAGAAGATTTACTCTCCTATAACCTCTAAACAGTAGGAAATGACTTGACGACATAAATATTTGACCAAGTCATCTAAGAACCAACTCTGCTCATATTGATTCACTCACTCATCCATTCATTCATTTCTCTCATAATCACTCATATTCATCTGCCTGCATCTTCGCTTACAGCGGGTATTCACAACCCAGCCGGGGCCCCACATGCCCATGTTCCGAGGACGGGATGGAGGAGGGTCATGAGCTCATCCACTCCCGTCATGACATGCATCCAACCCAAAGCAAAACCCACTTCACTTTGACCTCACTTCGCGACAACGTCAAGCGATTACTA
>JAALXI010000092.1:0-109699 GCA_012977755.1 Fusarium nurragi | reverse complement strand
CCCCAATCCCCAGTCCATCGCCCCCCGTTTCTCTTTTCCATCTTGCATCGCCAGTCCACTCCTTGTGACCGCTTCTTCCGCTTCTTCCCTCTCGTCCTTTTTGTTCATTCTTTTCTTTCCTTTAAGTCACTCTCTTGAACTATTCAATCTTCAAGCCAACTTTGGTTCCCGTCACTCTTTCCGGGCCCGTTTCTTTCTTTAGGCTCAACCACAAGCTCAAACCACTCTTACACCGCGCCCACAACGTTTTAGAAACGTCGAAACCGTTCGAGACCACCGGCCAATCCGCCAACACGATACTTTATTTTCAACTCCTTTTTCTGTTTAACGGAATCAGGACGACATTCTTTACTTGGACTGACTATCAAATTAACTGTCACTCACTACGTTCCTTTACCGACTCGTCGACTTCGGTCCCATTGTCTTCCATTCTGCTCTGATAATACAGATCACTTCACCAGCTTTTTCGTGCATCAGTTCGAAACGACGACAACCACCTGTATATCTTCGCTACAACATCGATAATTTCGACACCTGCTTTTCATTTTTACAGTTTCAATTCGGAATCAGTGATCGCATATTCGCGATCTCTTGCAGCAATGGCCACGGAGATGGAACATTCCATGGCCCTGGGCAATGTCCCAGAAGTCACTACGCCCAACTCAACATCCTCACCATCTGTCCCGACCCCTGTCTCAGCCTCTATGAAGAGGGAGTCACCATCTCCCTCTGCATCAGGTGCCAGCAACTCTGCCTCACGACGACCTCCTCGCAAAAGCACACTTACCCAACAACAGAAGAATCAGAAGCGACAGCGTGCTACTCAAGACCAACTGACGACGTTGGAGGTGGAATTCAACAACAACCCTACGCCTACTGCTACCGTCCGCGAAAGGATCGCTGAAGAGATCAACATGACCGAGAGGTCTGTCCAGATCTGGTTCCAGAACAGGTATGAAATGATTCCATCAACTCTTATAATTCCGCTGACAGTTTTAGGCGAGCCAAGATCAAGCTCTTAGCCAAGAAAAGTCTTGAGACTGGCGAAGACATTGACTCAATTCCCGAGTCGATGCGAGCTTATCTCGCTATGCAGGCAATGGAATCTGGCAAGGGCCTGGGAGGAAGTTATCTAGGCCGTACTGGACTGGTACCTTTCGGTCACGGTAACATGATGCTTGGAGGTGACCAAGGAGGTCAGGGCAAAGTTTGTGAGTTGAATCTATGAACAAGACGAGTACCGTGTGTTAACTTAACAGCAGTGATTCATCATCTCACCTGCCGATCTCTCAGCATTGGAAAGTGGACTCGAGTCGGACAGAACACGATGGATCTCATCATCTTCTACTCACCCGACAAATGCACCATGACCTACTACATCAACAATGAGCAGGCTGGCTACAAGATCGAGTACCCATTCTCTTCCATCAAGAACATCTTCCTCGAGAACGGCGAAGGCGACCCAACTAAGCTTGGCGGGATTGTCATTGAGTTGAACAGGCCCCCCAACTTTTTCATGGACTCATCGCCCACCACCAACGGGTTCTTCCAGTGTGGTGACTTCACAGAGGATCTCCAGGCCACACAATGTCTGGTCCACCACCTCGGTGGAAACCCTAAAGTCCTCAGTGGCCAGCTTGCTAAGCTGGTATCGCTTGAGTCTTTCATGAACCGCCACAACCCGCACCCCTACAACGACCCTCACGCTCTGTCCGTGTCGGCTCCTGTCTCCCCCATTGCTCGACCCTCGTCGCAGCCCAGCTTCCAACCGCATGTCGGCATGTTCCAGGAGCAGCAATGGGGAATTCCCCAAATGCACTCTGGCATGCGCCCCGCTCATGGGCACAAGCGCCAACGTAGTCGATCAGTTCCTGGCCCCGTTGACTTTGCCATGTTCCAGAACCAACCCATGCCGTCGTTCTACATCCAGCCTCCTGGGGAGATGCTTCCTCCTCAGCAGCACAACCCTCACATCTTTTCTCCGGTTCCTCAGCCTCCTCCTGGCAACAACATGGCACCTAACCTGCGCATCGACACGCAGGCAGGTTTCGGTCTCGATATGCGTCAATATCCCATGTCGGCCACTACCGCTTCACCCGCCGAGTTTCCCCCCAGCCCGGGTTTCTTCCCTCATGGTCCTGAGGTGCCTCAGTCAAGCTACAACACACCTTACAGCAATGGTTTCCTGTCACCCATGGTGAACCCTGATACGGGCGTTCCCACATCCGTGTCTCCCATCTCTTTCAACAGCCCCGGCGAGCCTTCAATTATGGAGCAGTCGCCGCCTATGTCGATGATGGGCCGTCCTGGTTCGGCCGATCTCTATCCCATGAATGATGGGTCCTGTGCTGTGTCTGAGGACGGAGCGACCCTGAACGAGATGTACTCCAAACACACCATCAACCTGCCTATGCACACTGCCTCGCCTGGATATGCTCAACACCAACAAGCCGATCTCGACATGGATCAGCTTGTGCAGTTCGACGCAGTTGACCCCTCAAGCCTCTCTCCTGAGGCGATGTCCCAAGTCCCTCAGGGAAACTGAGTGAGTACAGTGAGCGGGTATAGGTGTTGGTGGAGTGTTTTTATTGTATGTCTCGTATTAGGGCGTTTGCGGCAAATTATACCAATGGGATTTCCTTTTTCTTATCTTCGCCCTGTCAAACAGGCGACTTTCCTTGACAATTGTCATCTCAACTCTACCAGCTCTGATACCGATGTTGTACTAAGCCTAGTCGGTTCTCACCCAACTACGGCCATGATGAACTTGCATGACGATACACTTCTTTGACATCGGTCATGTATGTCGGGCACAACACAGCGATCGTACATTTTCCTCACCTCTTTTATCGCGTCGAGATAGTTCCGTTTGAATCTTTTACCGCGATCTGTTATCACTTGGGTGGTCTTGTTCAACACTTTTATGGACCGACAGGCATTCCCTGTTACTCGGTCTTCAATTCCCCTCGAGCGGCGCTGCTTGACCACCGCACGTCGTCATCTTGGACCTAATTTACGCGCATACATTGCCATTGGATAAAAGCTGTCGGCAACAGTGTTTAATATCTTGTTGGTATTCTACTTTACTTTGTTTTCTTGTATCATGTTGGATATTGCGATAAAGCCCAGGCGGCTTGTCTAGGGTTCTTGGGTCATAGTGTAATGGGGGATTGGGGTTTCCTTTTGTGCTTCAAGGTGCATTTGAAATTACCGTGTGGCGTTTATGAGCAGCTGGATCGCTGTCCTGGGTAGGCGTCACTGGGATGTGTGCCCGGAAGCCTACAGTTGGACACGATGGCATGGGCTCTTCTGGTGTGGACCTAGGATAGGTTAAAATGGGTTTCTATTTTTTACTTTATGTTTCAACTTTGGTGTGATGATGATTCAAACGTGCGTGATGTTGCAATATTAGGCGACACATGGTTACTGGCCGTGTAAGTCAAGACGACTCCAGAGACTCGTTCAATGTCGAAAACTCGGAGGCTCGGTCAGTCGGAAGAAGCATGTTGAATACGACATCTACCTTGCAAGGCGCAGTCCCGGGTGACATGGACTCCGAGCGTACCGCAAGCGTATGTAGCAGGAGCTGATCTTCAGTTGTCTACTAAAGTTGGTGACATGGTATCAATGTGATGAGGTGAATGGCAAATTTATATAAATGTGGTTGGGAACATTGCAAGTGCTTGGGCCGATACCGTGAGAGCAGTGCGTGAAATATAGAGTACAGCGAATTGACGACGACAGCTTGTTAAAGAGATCTGGCCAGGTTGGTCAATGTCTCATAATCCGGAGGATACGGAATTGATAGTGGTCCGTGTAAGAGCTGTGCTGCCAGGGCTGAGTGGTGTGCCGTCTTCTGTCACTGTTCCTATTTCAGTGATGATTGCGGATGGGCTTGCGTGTGTTTCGTGGCGCAGGTAGAGACAGACAGACGCAATACTGGATTTAGTTGCACGGTAAGCTTAAAGGATGGAAACAGAACGGAATCAGGCCATTTTAGAACAGACTGGAGTTGATTTGATAGCTGGATATTTATCTGATTGGTAGGAACCTGCTTCTGATGAGCTAACCGGTCTATTTCCCCAGTTCTCGAATCCCCATTGTTTTGGGATGAAACTCGGAGAATGGGTGAGCTTATTTGCTTGAACTAAAGTACGGATTAGCGACTTGGCTGGGCCAATGACGCCAATCAGCAGGGGCTTGCGTGAGGCACAGCGCATAGCCCACGTCAAGGGCACGGGTGGTTGGTTGGTGATTACGGATTTGCTGCGCCTCACTGGCTGCGACTTGCGAAGCTCGATTCATGAGGCGGAAGACACGGCGTTGAGAGCATTGCATTCTCCGGCAGTCCGCAAAAGCAATACTGAGACCGTTAGCAGTGAGGATCAAGGATGCGAATAGTGATAGTGATCAATAGATGATGATTGTTGCTTTAGGTGTGGAAATTAGCAGGATGACGAGTTGAGCAGGCGTAGCTTAGACTCCGCTGCATCCTGGAATTAGGTTATCAGTAATCACCGCCTCGGGGCTGTATACGATCCCGTTGCCCAGCCCAACTCAATTCTGACAAAACATCCACATTCTCCATTCTCATTCTCATTCTCGTTCTCCGTACTCCGTACTCCATCTGCATCTCCATTTGCCCTTGTCTAATTCTTGTCGAGCGGTTCTTGTTATTCTTTCGTTCTATCTGTTTTACTCTCATTCCCACCCAAGATTCCACCTGGAACTAGAAGCTGTTGATTCTCATGACCTATTCCAACAAAGCTCCAATCTAACCGAACCTGGCGCAACCTCTCCACACCTTGCAACGTCTATTCCAGATGCTGCCGCCAATTCAACGGCCTTAATATGGCTCCTCACCCCAGCGATAACAACGGACGACGACAGTCTCAGCCCGCGAACTACGACGACGATGAGATAGCCCGTGATCTTGCTGCCCTTGACGAACGATATCCTCGAATATCGACCAATTTCTCTCGACCGCGGAATACAGGCCGCTCTTACACAGATCCTAACAATAATCGCCTGCCACGACGATCTACAGCCGACCATGGTTTGCACCCAACAGCGAGTAATCCTTACGAATTGCGCCCAATTCCCTTGAGAACCGAATTGTCCACTGACCTCTCTGGTCCTCCCGACTATGCGGACCGAACCGACAAGTCCTTGGCTTCGCCCGTTGACCTAGCCAGTCTCGGACTCAACGGAAACTCTACTGGGACCAAGTCTTCAGTGCGTACTGGTATAAAAAAGTACCTTAAACAAAGGCGCGAGAGAAAGATTGGGCCTGGCGCAAAGCCAACATGGAAGGATCGCGCTCGCAAACAACTTGGAGAGTTTCACCAAAAGGTGGTACTCGAAACAATACTCCGCCAAAAACCACTCGAACCTCTACCCGATGGCCGTCATATACCTCTCAATCCCACACGGCGAAACGCTGACGGTCTCATCGATGAGCGCGCTGGAAAGCCTTATATCAGTAACTTCATCCGATCGAGCCGTTATACCATTTATGATTTCATCCCGAAGCAACTCTTGTTCCAGTTCAGTAAACTTGGAAACTTCTACTTCCTTGTTGTTGGTACTATTCAGATGGTACCCGGTCTAAGTACTGTCGGACAGTGGACTACTATTGTACCTCTCGGTATATTCGTCGCATTCAGTATGGCCAAGGAAGGTTGGGACGATTACAGGCGTTACGTGCTTGATCGTGTTGAGAATCGCAGTGAAGCTTGGGTTTTGGCGGACCGAGCTGGCGAGAAGGGCCGTGTTAAGCACACTGAGAAGATGAAGAGAAGAAAGGAAAAAGGGTCTGAGAACGGCGAGGAGCATATGCTCGATGATCTTGAGACAGGCACCATGGGTACGGGAAAGATTGGACAAGATGGCAACTGGACTTCAGTCCAGTGGCAGCACGTCCGCGTTGGCGATGTCATTCGTTTGCGCCGCGATAATCCTGTCCCTGCAGATATTGTGCTGTTGCACGCCACTGGACCCAACGGCATTGCCTACGTCGACACCATGGCTCTCGATGGTGAGACAAATCTCAAGAGCAAGCAGGCATGTCCTTTACTCGCCGAACGGTGCAACACTCTCGAGGGGCTGCGGGCGACACAGGCCACGGTGATCTCCGAAAACCCCAATCTGGACCTTTACAGCTACGATGGCCGGGTAACCGTCGGTGGTGAAACTCTACCCCTTTCTATGAACAATGTTGTCTATCGCGGTTCTACCCTCCGTAACACGGCCGAAGCGCTCGGTATCATTGTGAATACTGGCGAGGAGTGCAAGATTCGCATGAACGCCAACAAGAACGTCAGCGCCAAGAAGCCTGCCATGCAATCAGTGATTAATAGGATGATCATATTCCAGATCTTTGTTGTTCTCATGCTTACAACGGGACTGACAATTGGTTACTACTTGTGGCGAGATCGTACCGAGGATTTTGCTTGGTACATCAAGCGACCTGGCTTGTGGAACGGAAGCGTTCCCTTCAAGGAAATCTTCTTTGGGTTCATCATCATGTTTAACGCACTGATCCCTTTATCCCTCTACATAAGTTTGGAGATTATCAAGTTGGGACAGCTGTACCTGCTTCAGGATGCAGACATGTACGACCCGATATCTGATACACCCATGGTGGCCAACACGACAACCATTCTCGAAAACCTAGGCCAAGTCAGCTATGTCTTTTCCGACAAGACAGGAACCCTAACGGAGAACATCATGCGCTTCCGCAAATTGTCGGTTGCCGGTGTAGCGTGTCTGCATGATATGGATGTGCAGAGGGATCAAGAGGTGATGCGGAGGAAGATCGAAGAGTCGGAGAGACCAAAGAAGGGCAAATCGAAAATGGGAAGCTTGTCGGCAACCAAGAGTGCGGGCCCTGCCGGGACGCTCGACGGCCAGTTCGACAACGATGCCAGTGGAAGCGGATCTCGCAGACCAGACCCTGCAAGAACTATGTCAACTATGTCCGCGAGTCATTGGAAATCGACTGTCAACACACCTGATAGTACCGACATGAAGACAGAAGATTTGCTTGACTACATTCAAAGAAAACCCAACAACCCTTTCTCACGACGAGCGAAGCACTTTTTGCTGTGCATTGCTCTTTGTCATACCTGTCTGCCAGAGAAGACGGACGATGGCGATATCACATTTCAAGCTGCTTCTCCTGACGAGCTGGCCCTTGTGGAGGCCGCCAAAGACCTAGGATTTCTCGTGATTGATCGACCTGCGCAAGCTATCAAGTTGGAGACCCGAGATGTAGATGGCTCCCTGCAGACAGAGACGTATCAGGTGCTGGATGTGATTGAGTTCAGCAGCAAGAGGAAAAGGATGTCCATCATAATCCGCATGCCTGATGGTCGTATCTGCGTCTTTTGCAAGGGCGCCGACAACGTTATCATGCAGCGTCTTAAGTTAAGCCATCTCGCTGAGGAGACGGCAAAAGATATCGGCCGCCGAACGAGTCAGCGAAGAGCTTCTCGGCAAGACCAGGCGCTGCGACGGATGAGTACGCAGAAAAGTGCTAGCCCTTACGGGAGCCCCCATGAAAGCCCTCGCAACAGCTTCGGGTTCTCCAGAAGCGAATCGTTCAATCGGGATGGCCTTAGACCGAGCTTTAGGCGGCGCTCCACAGATCTCAAGCGGCTGTCTCAGCAACTTTCTCGAACGCCTCGTACTTCATCGGAGATGATGAGCCCAATCAGTCCTCGACAAAGCCTGGGTCAAATGCCATCGTTCGACGACACTGACCGCAGGATTGACGAGTCCCTGGCTTCAGACGAAGGCGCTGTCTTTGAGAAGTGCTTCCAGCATGTTGATGATTTTGCCAGTGAGGGTCTTCGTACCCTTATGTACGCATATCGCTACATTGACGAGGATTCTTATTATCAGTGGAAGGCAAAGTACCGAGAGGCCGAGACAAGCTTAGTTGATCGCCAAGAGCGTATCGAAGCTGCCGGTGAGCTTATTGAGCAGAAGTTCGAGCTGGCTGGAGCGACTGCAATTGAGGACAAGCTACAGGAGGGAGTTCCAGACACCATCGACAAGTTGCGCCGGGCTAACATCAAAGTATGGATGCTTACGGGTGACAAGCGAGAGACGGCTATCAACATTGGCCATTCTGCTCGCGTGTGCAAGCCATGGTCGGAGGTTTACGTGCTGGATGCAACTTTGGGTGAACTAAAAGCGACTATTACCATGACTCTTAATGATGTCAGTCGTGGTATGGTTCCTCACTCTGTTGTGGTGGTCGACGGCCAGACACTCGCCAAGATCGACCAAGATGATGAATTAGCTCTTCTTTTCTACGACCTTGTTGTACGCGTCGACTCTGTCATCTGCTGTCGAGCTTCGCCCTCGCAAAAGACAAACTTGGTCCGTTCGATCCGGAGGTACGTACCTAAGAGCATGACCCTGGCGATTGGTGATGGCGCAAACGACATTGGCATGATCCAAGCCTCTCATGTCGGCATTGGTATTTCTGGCCGTGAAGGTCTGCAAGCTGCTCGAATTTCGGACTACTCGATCGCGCAATTCCGTTTCCTACAGAAATTGCTCTTCGTCCACGGCCGCTGGAATTACATGAGGACCGGCAAGTATGTACTTGCTACTTTCTGGAAGGAAATCCTGTTTTTCATAGTACAGGCTCTTTATCAGCGCTATTCCGGATATTCTGGAACGTCTCTCTACGAGTCGTGGAGTTTGACCGTCTTTAACAGTGCTTTTACTTCGCTCCCTGTTATTCTGCTTGGTATCTTCGAGAAGGACCTGCGCGCAGAGACACTGATGAGGGTGCCGGAGCTGTATAGTTTCGGTCAGAAGAACCTTGGGTTCAGGTTCTCTCAGTACTTTGCGTGGATGATCATGGGTGTTGCAGGCAGCTTTGTGATCTGGTATTTTACTTGGTGTGTCTATGACAGGACGTTCTATGACCGAGACACAAGCATCTTTGCCATGGGCATGGTTAGTTTCACTGTTGCTGTTATCTTCATCAACGTCAAGCTCCTGTAAGTCTGTCACCTACCGAGTACGAACCGTACACTGACCTTGACTAGGATCCTTGAAGTACACACTAAGACAGTCATTACATTTGGTGGTTGTCTGATATCTGTCGCTGGCTGGTTCTTATGGATGCTGGCCCTCTCAGGCGTCAAGCCTACTAGTTTTGGGCCTTACATTGTCCGCGACGCTTTCATTGACAACTTCGGTCGCACGCTGCAATGGTGGACGCTTGTGCTGCTTGAGCTCATTGTACTCATCGTGATTGACCTGGCGGTTCAAGCCATTCGACGAGTCTATTTTCCCTCTGACCAGGATCTAATGCAACGCATCGAGAAAGACGGCAACGTGGATAAAGTCTTTGGCGACGGCAAAGACGCCGAGGCAGAGGAGAGGGTTCTCCCCAACGAAGCAGCTCCTGAGGATGAGAGAGTTCAAAAGAGGAAGCACGTTCGTGCAGGTCAAGATGACTATCAGCCGAGATTCACAGCGACGGCTGAAGAAGAGAGGGATGGCCCAATGGAACAACGGCGGGGGTGAGTTTCTTTTCTTTTGTTCTGGTGGGAATGACTTGGACGAAGAGGCACTGGAGTTGAGGTTTGCGATTGTATAAAGTACGGAACGTGCGCATTACGTATTATTACATAGTATAACTCTTACGGTATGAACGAATCAACATTTCTATATTTTCACATTTCAATTTCTTACATGCAGATGCGGGGTGCTACGGGGACCTATTCCGTCATTGCTCCTCTTATCCGTACGTGCGCTAGAATTAAGGCCATCGGCCTGATTGCCGAAGCACGTGGAGAAATTGAACAACACCTCGGCGCAGCAAGGTAAGGCATCTTTTATTTAATGCTACAGTCCCTACGACCAACTTTTAGAGAATGTGATACTGAGCATCTGCGTCCGCGTCAGCCCTTTTTGCCTTATTCCCACGTCTGTTATACCTAGAAAATTTCAATGGGTACATCATGTCCTCCAGCGACTGTGGTCGCTATGCAACCGTCACCGCTTAGACAAGCCGTTCCTTGCGCATCGTCGCTGCACCCGGCATTTTTTACAAACAGATTCCGACGGGCGCCTACGGCTTTGGCGGTGGGATTGGGTGTAAGTCCTGTTACGCAGGGCTATGCTTACCAAGAGAGCGAGAAGAGGAAGCCGAAATTATGATGTGTTGGAAACATGACCGACCGTGTCGTTTCTTACGTACGCCTGTGTGGGATGAAATACCTGCGCGTTGATGAGATTATGCGCCTGCGACAAGCATGAAGAGACGCTGTGAGTTGGAAACTCGACAAGGTGGAGGAATGGAAGGTTACGACAAATTTCCACGATTACGACAATGGCTGGAAGCAGATGCATTGGTATTCGGGTATCAGTTTGATTGAAAAGAGGACCTTGTTGTATAATTATACCCTTCGCCTGGGCCTGTCCCATCAGTTCGCCATAGGAAATACGCAGTTTTCAACGAGAGAAATACAAGGGATAGGCTCGACATTCACGAGCACAGGACAATGTTACGTCCTACCTTAACCGGACCCATTCTTGATCGCAATCACAATCGCCATGATGATGAGGAATATTACGAGCGCCAGGAGCCCCATAAGCTTGACGTTCTTCCACCACATCTTGCGCTTCAGACCCCGACTGCGCACGCGGAACTCGTGTGCGCTACCGCCCAGGCGATCCGTCTTGTCGACCAGCAGGTCCAGGCGCTCGCCGCGCTCAAGCAGACTCTCGATGTTCTTGGTCATGATCCCTCTGACGTCGTCGATCTCGCGCTTGGCGTTTCCGATGGCATCGTCGCGACCGCCACTTGTGGTGCCGTAGTCAACCATGAGCGACTTGAGCTCGGAGTTGAATGATGCGGCGCCGTAGTTGGGCATGTCGGAGAAGTCGCTGCTCTCGGGGAACTGCTGGAGAAAGCGCTTGCGGATCTCAAAGAGATAGCCAAAGGGCACGCGACGGCCGAGCGACGAGTCAGCGATGACAAGGAACGTGAGGCCGCCGGCAGATGGAGAGTCGCGATGCTCAGAGGGGGACTCGGCGACATAGTGGATCTGGTGCTGGCCATGGGTGTAGGTGAGCTTTTGGGGGCTATTGTGTTCGATCTTAGGGAGGATAAGCGACGCGAGAGATGATGTCTGCGAGGAGGCTGAGGTTGTACATTCTGCAAGGATCGTGGTGTTGTGTGCGATGCAGGAGCTGCAGATTGTTAGCCTGTGTTTACATTCGGCTGTGGAGTTGGACGGACTAGAGTAAGGGAGTCGATGGAGTTGATGAGGACGCCATGGTGGGCGAAGCTGTTGGAGTGTTTGAGCTGTATGTAATTTGGTGAGGTTATTCTGAGTCGGGTGTGGTAGGAGATGAAACTTGCAGCTGTAGCAGCAGTAATCAAGGTTGATCCCAAGTTGGTACTAACAATGACGCCTCAGTCGTCGGCGTCTCATCGTCATCTGCACAGGCCCCCACTCTTCATGTGCATTGCGGATCGCGGCTGAATGATAACCCGGCTCTTGGGAAATTTTGAGACGGTTTTGAATATGATGGCGACACTCAGTCGCATTCGCCTTTCGTGCCAGTTGACACGGGTTTTAGTCGTTTCTTTCTTAATCTTTTGAGGGGAGCATGTTTGGCTCACTCTTCAATTCTTTACAATGAGACTTTTGCTCCGGGCTGGAGCTGTAAGAGCTCCTCTTGTTCCTTTATCGATACGGACGCTGTCAACGAAGCCTCAGCCTCAACGACAGCGAAAAAGGCCAAATTCGGCTACTAATAAAGGAAAATGGACCGATAAAGAGGGAACGAAGACAGATGGCTCAAGAGCTGGTGCAGTATGCTCACACTTTTTCTAGGGGAGTCATGATGCTTACGTTTTTAGGTCAGCCAGGGCCATGATCCCAAGTCGAGACTGAGACTTGACCACGGTAAAAAGTCGTCAGGTCGACATGGCATGTTCCGATCAACAGTTTTGATGAGATTTCAAGATGTCATCAAGAAGTCCAGTCAGGCATCTGTGTCCATTGCCGGCGTTGGCGAAGAAGAGCTCCATGAACAGGCCTCTATGTTTATGAATGTGCTCGACTCGGCCTTCAACATGGCTGAGCAGAACATTACAGACCGCGTCAAGAACCCTCTATTCTGGAACCTTCGCGACGCTTTCATCTTGAGAGATCTCAAGGGTCTCACTAATGAACTTCAGTACTCGTTCCAGTCATTCCTTATCCGTCAGCGATTCTCAAAGGGCCTGGAGGAGAGCCATAAGCGACTGTTGGACTTCCGCTTCCCCTACGAGTGGTTCCCTGCTACCAGGGCGATGCAGCGCACAATTCACGTCCACGTCGGGCCCACAAACTCCGGAAAGACGTACAGAGCTCTCAAAGCTTTGGAGAATTCCAAGCGAGGAGTTTACGCCGGCCCCCTACGTCTGCTGGCGAACGAGGTTCATCAGCGTTTGACAGCCAAGGGATTGCCATGCGCGCTACTAACAGGAGAGGAAGTGCGCCTCCCGCAAGATACGGATACATTCTTCACAAGTTGTACAGTGGAGATGGTTCCCCTCAACGACAAATTCGATGTAGCTGTCATCGATGAGATTCAGATGATTGCTGATCCGGATCGTGGACAAGGTTGGACGACAGCGTTGCTGGGTGTCCAGGCCAAGGAGGTCCATCTCTGCGGCGAAGAGAGAACAGTCAAGCTGATCGAGAGTATCTGCGCATCTATTGGTGACAAATGTATCGTACATCGATACGATCGTCTCAGTCCTCTGGAGCCCATGGACAGATCTCTGGACGGTGACTACAGCCTGCTCGAGAAGGGCGATGCAGTTGTTGCCTTCAGTCGCATGAACCTACACGCCTTGAAGAGAACCATCGAGAAGAAGACTGGACGGCGATGCGCTATCATTTATGGAACTTTACCACCCGAGGTGCGCGTTCAGCAAGCAGCCTTATTCAACGACCCCGATAACGACTACGACTTTATTGTTGCCAGCGACGCCATCGGCATGGGGTTGAACCTTGAGATTAGACGAGTCATTCTTGAATCAGTTGCCAAATACGATGGCAGCCAGAACAGAATGCTCACGTTCCCTGAACTGAAACAAATTGGAGGTCGTGCCGGACGATATCGAACCGCTCGCCACGCCACCCACGGCGAATCAAATGTCGACAATGCAGCCCAGGATGAAACCAAGGTCGGTTATGTCACTACAGTGGATAGCCAGGATCTTCGATCGGTGCATCGGGCCTTCAATGCTGAGATTGACGATCTTGAGGCTGCATACATCACTCCTCCGGCTGCTGTTGTTGAGCGCTTCTCAACATACTTCCCCAAAGAGACACCTCTGTCGTTCATCCTTATGCGCATTCGAGAGCTGGCGTCTGTGAGCAAGCAGTTCAAGCTCTACGTTCCTCCAGACAAGCTCGAGGTTGCCGATGTGATCCAGGATATTCCACTGACCATCTACGACCGACTTACCTTCACCAACCTACCCGTTTACGCACGCGCACAGAATGCTATGGCTGTTCTTCGCGCTCTCGCCGGCATTGTTGCTAGTAGCAGCAATGGCGAACTCCTCGCGATTAAAGAGATCCCAATCGAGAACCTGGAACTCGAATTTAAGACCTTTAACGGTTCGCCAATGGATTATCTCCACAAGCTCGAATCACTGCACGCAGCTATCAATCAGTACATCTGGCTGTCGTACCGTTTCAGCGGCATGTTCCGAGACCAGAAGCTTGCGTTCCACGTTCGCTCACTGGTTGAGGAGAAGCTGATCGATACGCTGGAGAGACTAGATTTCACAGAGTCTGATCTGGAGAGCATCCGTAAGAGGCGCAGATACGAGGCGCAGAGGAGAACTTCGTCTCGCAAGGAGTTGGGAGAGGGAGATCTTAAAGATGTCGAGCAGGAGTCGGACGAGACGCCGCTTGAAGATGATCTAGACTGGAAGGTAACGTCGGGGTGATTGTATTATTGGAGTGAGTGCACATGTACAATAGGGGCATGACGTATGATACTTGGCGTTGGCTTGGGATTGCATAGATGAGACAGAAATGGATAGTTTCGATGTAAGATTATTATTAGAAACAAGGTATGACGGTTGTACAACAATATAGACAATGCACCTGCGCTAGATCATGGCAATCTCTGCCACGTGCTTTCTGTTTCACAATTTGCAACCTTTGGTTGTTTAGGGATATAGTTTTTAGACCTCTTTGAGACATGCGGTGATCAATCTAGGGGTTTGTTCAGCCTTCATACTGAGTGAGTCATAGTCATTGTGATGTGTGATCAACAGATAGCCTCTGGCTTTGTAGTCTTTATTCACCCAGGTTGGTGTTTTCCTCCACATCATGTCGCCTAGCCTCCCCTGGCTTCCGTTCTAATGAGACCCCTGAACTTAAAGATTGCAGGGACCGTGGGGCTCCCAGGCACTCCACTAACGTCATTTGCGGACCCCTTGTGAACAAAGCGGAGAGCTCCCGCTGCATTTCACGCTGATTTCCAATCTACGACTTCCACTGACACTTCAATTTCTGACTCTCAACGGCCAAGGGCCCTCTGTGTTACCAGGCGACCCGCTGAACCTGTACCCCAGCATCACGATAAACTCTCCGGATCGTCAACTCGCTACCAGACTCTCTCGCGATGGAGGATTCAAACAACGGCCATCCCTCCTACGTCAACAAAGCCGTGCCTTCTGCACCCTACTCTCACCGAGCGCCCAGTCCGCCCTTCATTCACATTCCACCCACTGGACAATGCGGAGGTGCCGGGATCCCAAACCTCATGCCATCGTACGAAAATGTCGACTCGAGCCAGTTGACGGCCGCCGACGTGGAAATCATCACCCAGAACGCCATGCAGATCGCGACCGACCGCGCTGCAGACTGGTCTTACGAGCTGCGTCGCGATGCTCAGAAGCTGGTGGACTTCCTCTACCTCGGTCCCAACAGCGTTGTCAAGGACCATTCATGGCTAACCAGCGAGGGCATCACTATGATAATGGTGACCAGGGATGCGCGCATGGCGGGGAGGAAGCTTATGACGGTTGAGAAGGCGGCGGAGGCTCTGGGGATTGCGGTACAATACGTCGATCTCGACGGCTACGACAAACTTATCAGTTCTTTTCCTGACATCATTCGTACTATCAACGACCACCTTCTTTCTATCTACCACAGACAAGCCCAAGGAAAGAATCAGAACGGTGATATCATGGTTGATCCCAGCACCTTCCGCCGAGGCAAGGTCCTGATTACATGCGAAACCGGAAACGACCGCTCAGCCGCCATCGCGGCGGCTTACATCATGGCCGTGTTCGGCAAAGACATGGTCACCGCAGTACAGTTCATCACCATCCAGCGCTTCTGCTGCTCATTCGACGAGGACGTCAAGCGCAAACTTCAGAGCTGGGAGGACATCCTACGTGCGCGCTCACAAGTGGCTTCGCAGTCTGCCACCCCCCAAAACGCGCTGCATGCAAAGCGACATATCGCCGACGTCATGGATACCGACGAGAACGCTGATGTGGAAGAACATCTGGCTCTAGATCAGGATCGTTTCGAGGGACGGGGGGATTTTGTGCCTTTTGTAGATACCTAGTGAGCAGGTTGGCTGAGGTCTCACATAGGAGTATGAAGAGTATGAGGATGGCGTTGGGAACTGGCTTATATACCCTGTATAATTAGTGGCATTGCGGAGTTGAACAAATGATATGCCTTTATGGCAATGCGTTGTCTATTTTAATTAGTGGCATTGCGGGTTGAACAAACGATGTGTCTTTACGTTCTTTTAAGCTTTTGTGTTGTGTGGTCAACACTAAATTATATTGTGAGCGAGTTGCGTATCCAGATGGCAAGCCCCTTAAAGCTAATATAGCCAATGGTGTCATTAGGTTTTCCCTTCTTTTATACTAGGACAAGAGGGACCTCTTATTGGGTATGCTTAAGAACTCTTTGTAGCTATGTCTGAAACGATATTTCGGTTGCCAGGTGATTGCAGTGTCAACCGTGTTCATGTGAATGGTGATATCCGCCATCTCTCAAGCAGCAGCCCATACAGCGAATAATGAATGGGTATTAAGTCCTTCAGAGTTCATATCGATCAAGAATACAATGCCTATTCACTGTAAAAACCCGGCTTGAGCCTCAAAAGAACCTTTGGTCGTCCGGCGAGCACCAAAATAAGCGTGACGGCTGCAGCGTCATCTACACATTTTTCTCGCAAGAAAGTAAAAAAGAATCCCCTCAGACATGGCTTCGAAGGTTAATCAGTTTGTTCTTGCCAGGTAAAGTCCTGAGCCCCGGGCCTTTCACTGCTGTTCTGACATTGCATCCAGGCATCACCCAACCCCGAACGCAACGATTTCATCTCTTTGCCTTCACCTTGATTTTACCTCGACAAGACATCAAACACATTGATTCAACCTCCGTCTTGTTTGCTGCCGCTGACTCACCGAGAAGGTGCCTCCCATCTGCGCGGCTTTCATTTCCACCTCCGTCTAGGGACGTTTGCCCACTACACCAGCAGCGCGAGCACCCCCGTCGCCTGCGATCTTGTCTACGATCTCGAGTATTGGGTATTACTCAATAATATACTCATAGGTTGCGACATTATTCGGCTATTCTTGTAAGTTTTGACGAGTACTCGTGGTGTGATCGAAGATTCACTGTCTTCGTACGCGACATCCTCGAAGCACTCAACCGCCCTCGTTCGTCTTTACTTATCTCTACAGCAGATTGAAGACTGACATTCTCAGGATTGATACAACACCAAAAGTGTCCTTTTGAAAGATACTTAGTACTTAACAACGCAAAAAAGCCACGCCTGCCTTGCAGCCTTAGCCAAAAACAACACTACTCAGCATTAAGTATTTCTAGAGGATTCCACATCCTTGAAAGCATGGACCAAAATGAACTTCGGGGCGGCCGAGAGGTCGGAAGTTCGCATTTCCAATCTCTATTGGAGGCTAGAACAGAGGAAGACTCTAGAGAATATACCCCCTACATAGATCCTGAGAGACGGGATAACGACTTATCCACGGCTCCTCCAACTCGAGCATCAGACGAGGCCGAAGAAACAGGTGAGGAGAGCGCTGTGAACATTCCGACCCCCGACGGCATCGATTTGTTTCAGCATCAGTACCCTTCACCTAGCCGGGCCTTGGGCCAGGTTGCTCCAACTCGACCGCTCCCTGAGCATCATGTTAATCGGCCCGTGTCCTCTCAGCATCAGGAGATGCCAGGTCAGCAACCTTTATCTCAACAGGCTCAGACCTTTGGTGGACCGGAGTTCCTCCATCAGGGGTTTGGAGTCCCCCAGAATGGACACCAACTCGTGTCTCAAGGTAGAGGACTTCACAACGGACAGCAACCTCTTTCCCAGGGAAGTGGAGGACCCCAGAATTACCAGCAAGTTCCATTTCGGGAGAACGGAAGATCTCAAAATGGGAACTGGCGACAACCTCGATCTCAGACAACCAGGAGACCGCAATATGGACAACAGTCTCAGAATGGACAACAACCTCAAGATGCGCAGCAGCCTACATCTCAAGGGAGCGGAGGAACTCAGGATATACACCAACCCTCAATCTTTTATGCTCAAATCCCTGAAGACTCGCCGATGAGTGACAAGCTATTTCAAGAATTCTTTTCCGATACATCGCGTCCAACAGATCTTCCATTCTTACCTAGAAGGGCTGGGCAATATCAGAATGAACCTCAAGTTCCAACTAGGATTACGCAGAGGTCTGCCGAGGTGAGTGTCCCTCAAAAGCTCTTACTCTGGGCTAGGGCTTTGGCCTCGGATGAACCTACTCAGCACCATCTTCACGGTGGCCATGGCCCGGTCCAAGCTACTGGAAATTTGCAGGAGCCTCGAAACCATAAGGAGTCCTATCTCCTGTCTAAGTTCTTGGAGAATTACCTCAAGACAATTCAGCAAGAGTCACTTAAGAGGCCTTCTGATGATGCTTCAAACGTGGGTGTGAAGAGGGCCAAACGGGATGGCCAGCAAGGCGACGATGAGAACCCGATGTTGCAAATTGACTGGTCGTCTACGAATAGAATGCCATATCGACGTAAGTTGTTCCCCGGTTTTAATGTTGAAACGGGCACTAATACTTCAACAGCACTCACGAGGGAACAGGAGAAACTCACCAAGATCCCGATCACAAGCTTTAGTAAAGACGAACAGGATATCGCTAGAGTACTCTTTCACGATGATCTTCTTGACGATGACTCGGAAGCTCTCGAAGAAGTATACCAGATCGAAGAAGATGAACTATCTGATACGTCGATAGATGAGTCGAACTCCTCTCAACCCCATGCAAGACAGTAGGACAATCTTTCAAGGGGAATTAAGTGGACTATTCTCTGTATTCTCAGCAAGATGAATCGCTTTGCAAAAACAGTAACGCTCGTCTTACATCTTACACGGCAACAAGTTCAGGAGTTTATGGAGATGTACATTCGTCAGTATTGTCTTTGGGAGCCTTGGCAGGAAGATGTTGAGAAGATTCCCTATGCTTTACTCCTGGAACGTGCGCTTGAGAAGAGACAGACTGTGGCTGAGCTCTTGCACGAGTATCGCCCTCATCTCTATACTGACCAGATATCTCAGGAGGATAGAGAAAAGGGGTTGGAGTTTTTGCAAGGGTTGAAAATACCTGGTGTGGTTGAGCAATTTGTTGAGTTTAATGGCCAAAACCTGCTGGACTTCTTGCGCCTGGACATTGAATGGGTTTTCATCCAGGAGGCCATTGACAAGCAGCAGATCATGGCTGCAGTGCATCTGGGTTGGCTTGACCCAGACAAGGCTTTGAAGAGTATATTTGGAAAACCACCATCGTCTGCTCCAGTTCACCCTGGCAGCCCATTCTTAGGCACTAAGAAGAACATACTTCCTACTCGCCCGGCCGAAAACGACTGCCAAGACTCTGATGAAACAGAAGATGAAAGTGAATTGGTTAGCGACAAGGGGATTCGCCCTCTAGACAAAGGGAAACAACCAGCTAGGCCCGAACCTCAGGATGAGGGTTGTGAGGATCGTCCTCCTGGTCCAGCCCCTTTGTCATCCCTCATCCCAGGACCCCTGGGAGATCGCGCACTACCAGCCCAGCGCGACGTGCTTAGGATGGCTTCTCAGAGAATGTTTCCACATGCTTACAATCAAATACGAGGATTTGCAGCATCGACTCTAGTGGAACAAGAAAGAGAGCCACAGGCGCTGCAATCAGCTTACTGTCCCCAGGGGTACCACCTCCACGCGAAACAGAATCTCAGGGGGATTGTTGGTCTTGAGAATCACGGGCCTCAAGGCATTTCATTGGGCAGACCGGCAGCTAGACACAACGATATACCCGCAGAGAGATCTACAAGAGAGGAGACGGGTGAGTCTTCAAGTCGGGGACAGACTCGAAGGGCAATGGCCGAGAACGTGTCTCGAATTGGCCCACATGACCCGGAAGCTCAGAAGCCTATGGAGACTCGCTTTGGTGATGATATCATGTATGATCCAGTATCGTTTAACGCCCCCGAAGGTCAGAACATGGGGACAGTTAATAACCATGCGACTGGACAGGCTCCTCGACATTGGGCAAGACACCATCGCGAGCCGCAAGATTCTACATTCACAAGTGGCCCTCCTAGGCTTGAAACCAATTTATTCATCAACCCACACGAATCGGCAATTCCTCTCCGTCAACAACCTGCGCCTAAAATCTCTAGGCAGGCAGCCCCAGTTGTTGAGGCGACACATCTCAATCAACTCCGTCAGATGCTGGACTCAAAGTACGGCAGCATTCTGAAGAAGAAGAAGAAGAAGCAAATACCAACTGGAGAAGCGCCCACTACCCGACATCGGGCGTCTTTGGAAGCAGAGGACGATGACGATGGAACCGAGGAAGAGGATGCGATGGCTATTCCTATGGTACTTCCAGAGCCAGAGAAGGATGATGACTACGATCCTAAAAAGAAGGTTCCGAAGAGGACTCCCAAGAAGAGAACTACCAGGAAAACTGGTGGAAGGGTTGGCCGGCCGAGAAAAGATGCCACTAAGAAGAATGAGAGTGAACAGGCGGCTCCGATAAAGCAGGCTGGAGACAGTCAAACCCAGAAAAAGGACCAGGCGGTTGTTGAAACTGCAGAGAGAATGAATACGCAGGAGGACCGAGCTTCTACACTCACACAGGTCAACACGACTTCACAAAAAGGCCCTTCAGGTGGTAGTCCAACCAGCGACGGGCCTCCTTCTGGTTGCATCAAGCTCGCAGTCAAGTCGTTGCAAAAGGATCCAGCCTCCACTAACTCTATCTCTAGCCAATATCCCGCCGGCGGACTACCTTACAAACAACCTTCTACTCCCGCGGGTGCTCAGATGGCACAAGTACACGACGCGTCCTTCGCCAACTACGCCACATATGCCGCGGTAGCAGTCCGCGCACGATTTGCCCAAGTAGCAGGCCGAATCACCCAACCAACTGGCAAGGCCGTAACACCGGACGTACATCACGAGCTGCAGAAGCTACACCGCCTATCGCAGGCTTTCAAGAGCATTGAAATGAGCGATGCACACGAGGCTGTCGGAGCTGAGTTTGCTATGAGAGCGGAGAGGGCTGATTACGCTGGGAAGGCGGAGGAGGCGGACTTTGCGTTGAGAATTGAGGTGATGGGAGGCTAAGACGGACATTCCAGGCTCATGATCTTTCAGAGACTGGTGGCTCATATGAGAGTTCTAGTAAGTATGTTGGATCGTGAATTGGTCTATTGCTTTGATGCTCAGGGGTTAGAGGAAGGGCGTCTTTGCATCACGCAGGAGCTTGCTGAGATATTGCGTAGGGGGTAGAAAAGAAGAATTTGCTATTATATTATGTGGTTCTCACGGTTAAACAGGTGCAGTACCAGCGTGTAAGTCGCTGTTGACTACGTAGTCATGGGAGAGCAGTTGCAATAGGAAAGTCCTTTTATGGTCAAGCTTTTGGGGGTCGAGAGGACCACAGATGGGATTGCAAGCGAACTCACTCTAGATACTTAGACGTTACATCAATCCATATCTGTCGAACCTTTGCCCATTGGGCTCTATTTCGTCACACACGCTTAGACACAATACTAGAGAGCGCCTGTCTATCCGGCGGCATATACGCTTCCCTCGCCTCGACACTCTGCCACAACTGCGCCGAATAATACACAAACGGCAAATCCTCGTACGCCAAATACGAGTTCCCTTTAACGAACTCCTCAAAATCCTTCACGTCCCTTCGCCCAGCCAGCGTAATTTGGATCTGCTGCACCCAAAACATACCGAGGAACTGAAGAGTCAGAAGCACGGAGCCGCATTATAGATGACTGCAAAGCTTTAAGTGCTTGATTAATGACATCTCCGCGTCTGAGAATGGAGCACAGTGTCTTTTGGACACAGAAAAGGCAAATCGGGGTGTTCGACAAACATCGCCCACAGCTTGATGTTGTCTCAGCTTCCGGGAGGGATCAGCTTGTGTAATTGTCGGGAGCGGCTGTAGGTCAGGGAGATGCCAATTCTCTCTAGCTTCGGGAGTGAAGAGCAAGTCTTTGGACTAGTATAGCCTCCATAACCCTGAATTCACGAGACGTGGTGCTGAAAAGATGATGTCCGCATACGCCTTTCGAGAAGGTATCTTATCGAGGCCCGCCTTTGTTTTGTATTCAATGGCAGCGACCTGGATCTGGTGAAGCCGGAAGATAGTCATTGTCCTGCACAATTTCAGTGATTAAGAAGCCAGCGTATGATACAGAGATACATGCCTGTGCGCAGTACTGCGAAACCGCTCCGGGTTACCCTCTCGCAGTCGATTCAGATGAGCCACAAATACATCAGCACATTCCAGTAGCCCTATGCCTTTAGCAAAGCAATCGTGCATGACAAAGAAGCCTGCTCTAAGATGAGTCTAATGGTCCCATCCATGAAAGACTCCCATAAAGTTTTAGCGTCAACACTTTCAGCGTTCGCCTTCCTGATCTGGTTAACCAGCTCGTCTTGACTCGGCCCTTTCTCCCTCTTCTCTATCTCAGCCTTTGTGTCGCGAATTGTCTTAGGCTGCAGAGTCAGTCTGATCTCATCCATGACAGGGCGTAGCTGCATACCGCTCAGCGCACTCAGGCCTGGATATTCCAAGACCCTGATATCCAGCTTCTCGGCATACGGTTTGATCTCAGTCTCGATCCTATCTTTAAGGTCTTTGACGACCTTGTCTATTTCGTCTGGTGCGAGGGGATCTTTCTTGTTGAACAGGATAAACATGTGCTTCGCTTCGAACTCGAACATCATCTGCATGCCCATGCGGAGGTACTCAAGGTTTCGGTTCTATCGGGCTCTAGATCATCGCAGCTCTGTACAAAGATGAGAAAGCGATCTTTAAGCATGCCTCCAACGTCCCACAGTGTAATTCTGCCACCATCAGAATACTCAAGCGTTTCGGCATTGAATCCAACAGTCAGAATAGTCTGGACGGCTTCTCCTAACTTCGGTCTATGGAGAAACGCTGATTTTCCACAGGCATCGTTGCCTAGCACGATGCCAACATGTTCAGCACCTCTTCCTAGGAGCCAACGAGCGATCACTAAGCATGTTGGCAATGTTCACTACGTATTAGAATAAGACCTACATATGATGTAGTTTAGGTCTTTGAAGTATCATGGACTCGGAGTGACGACAACAGGTGATGCTGGTTGGGTTTATGTTTCACTAAACAGCTGCCTTCCAAGTGGGTAGTTGAGGCTAGGCTGGGGTCCCTCAGAATATAGTACAATACCTGAGATATTTGAGGTGATATTTATGTTGCAGCCTTGTCCTCGCAATAAAGTGTTCGAAGTAACATGTCGAATTGTGTAATTCGTCATCTTGGGTATCTTATTCCATCTAATCAACAGACCCAGCCAACGCAACAGCACTAAACCTCAGATCCGCACCCTCCCGCTCCAGGAACTTCAGCACACCCAAGTGCAGTCCCTTCGAGCTCAACACATCCTCGTTATCTTCCAGATCACCCCGTCGAATGGGCCCCTTTCGGCGTCCATCAAGCTCCCACAGCCCACCGTCCGTTCCCTTGGAAAAGCAAACATAGTGCAGCTCGACATCGTCCTCGGCAGCCGGCGCGGGTGTGTCGCCCTGTGTGGCTGCCTCTTTGTGGGCGGTCGCTAGCTCGGGGGTTGTTTCGAGGACCTTTGCGCGGCCGTGTGTATCAAGAGGCATGCTCTTCTTGATGATAGTATCGAGCGTAGAGCCCTCCTCTGCGAAATGTCAGTCAGCTAATCTCCAGGTGGCAAAGCGCAAAACGTACTGATAAAGCTTCGCGCATTTCCGTTGGTAACAGCATGCAACAAGCCCATAAGGCCACAAGCATTGCGGATAGTCTGGGGCCACCACAGCACAGGCTCTGTATCTCCCTTGCCCTTGTACTCATCTGCCAAGCTATCCTCTGCCATGCGGTGACTCTCGTATACGGCACTAACGGGGAATACAAGCAGGAGAGCGAGCGCAGGGCGGGGGATGAAGGCGAGAAGGTCAGGGTCGGTGAGAGAGTAGACGTCGTGCATCTCGAGAGCGTCGGAGACACCGAGTTTGTGGATGAGCGTTGTCATGAGCTGGGGGTTGGCTTCGAGGGGGATGAAAGCTGGGCAGTCACCAGAGGGGTTGGGGTCTGTTGCCGTAGACATTTTGACGCTGCGGTACGGTCGCGGTATCGAAGAGGTGTTGACAGAGGATTGTAGAGGTAGTTCGAGACGTGTTGATATGGTTGTCGCGAGTTTGGAGATGATGAAGCTGGAAGATCTGAGGCAACCCCACGTTTGGCGGGGCTACCGTGTAATGACGTCGCCTGAAAACACCTCACTTTAGGCTTCGGCAGTGAACGTTAACGATGACTTCATTAGAGAGTATTCATGAAGACTACATCACTTGCGCATACATATACCAACGTACATGGCGTAAAATACTCTAAAAGACAGTTTAAACAAATAACTGTATTTTACCGTAAAAACGTGCATCGAATTAGAATGCATTGTAAGGATAAAACATCAACTTGATCAAGCTGCTGTAGGGTAGCGTCAACACCATCATTTTGACACCATTCATCAGCTATCACCTACTCATAACTTCAATCGCAATCTCGCACTAGCCTGGCCAACCGCATGATACACGACGACAATCATTGGCCTTGGCCTTGACTGCTGATTCCAATATTTCTTAGCGGCTTGATCAGCGCTGCCATATCTAGTGTATAATTAGTCCGACCGTCGGGCTCGAGACTAAATCATTAGGTTGATTATATCGAATGACAAGTCAGCGCATTGAGAATCGGATTAACCCTGATTCATGAAACACTTGATCGATGAGATATTGCCGGGCTGTGGCAAAATAATTGCGGCTGTATCATGCGTTATAGCACCAGGTGTATATATAAATAAGCAATATGTGAAACATTATAAGCATGAATCTTGATGCCACCTGAGGAGTATTTACTTTTGCCAAACCTCACCATCATGTGTGACTAAGCACAAACCGAAGTTATTTCCCAAGCCTTCAGGATTTTATCTCACTAACACACTAAAGACCACAGTCTGGACTCGACAAGCCCGAGTAAAGGATATGTCTTTGCGCTAGCCATGAGTTGATTGAGATCTACTGGAACTATGTAACTTCACCATGGATTCTGAACATTGCTATTGGGCCGTGCATGTACGGTAAACCCAAACCATCAAGTTTTGTAGGACAAACGATGGACAACACAGAGCACAAACGCATACAAATACATGCAACAGTAACATGCCGTCCATTGTAACCCCGATGGCTCGGATGCCGACATCTGCTGTCTCGTCGCCTAACAAAAGACAAGGTCACTACCTCGTACCCATGGAAACCCACCGTCGGGAATCTGCCCTTTTCTTACTTTATTCCCGTTTTTCTCAACCGAACCAAGCTGGCGGACTCTCCTCAGGGTTGAATTTTTCCCATGAGGACTTCGGTTGGAAGCATTGAAGGAAGGGTAAAATAGAAACAGTGACCGAACTCCAGGGCTTCTTGCCACGCCGTTTAAACCCCAGACGGCAGTCCCAAAAGACCATCATCAATCTCGAGCATATTCTTTTTGCTGTAAAAGCCGCATGCCCGTATTCACCAATGATACTCGCTTTGGTCGCAAATTTAGCCCCTGAATGGTCTCTGCTTCGGCTTGGCGAGGAGGGCTTGGCTGGGCTGTTCTAGGGAGGGGGTATGGAGTTCAGGGCCCAAGGCCTGGGCTGTATTAGCCTAGTAGCCTGTAATGTAGACGCCCCTGATCCTAGAGGTGAATCGGCCACTCTCCCGTTAGGATTTGGAGATTCGCATACAGAAATGTCTTGCTATAGGAATTACATGTCTAGACTGTCCACGCCTGAGAAACAAGCCAGCCCACGGTAGGTATTCTATTCATTCAGAGCCAAAGCAAGGAGTTCTCAGTAATCCCCTAAACCTTGGCTCCATTGGGTTCATCCCCAAAGCCCCATCCACAGATAGATCCGTCGGCTAGTTCAACCTGCAACTGCACGGACTAGACGGGTCCATCGTCTCTTTCGTTCGCGTCATCGCTAGTTTCATTTACCCCTGTCGATAAACCAAGCGTCTTGTCTGCTCTGGGCCAAGGGTCTCGTCTAAGAAGGTTGCGCAGAAGGTTCTCTAGCCAGGGAGAGCGACTCACTTCGATGTTGTTCTCTCGACCAATTCTGACAAGAAAGTCTAAAGCCCCAGAAACAAGTCCCATTCTTGGACTTGCATTAGCTCAATCAAACGTCTCACTCCGTGACATCCTGTGTCTCCCTTGTCTCCCTTTGTACTAAAAGGCGCCTGTTTTCCTTTTTCTTCCGCCCATCGCCTGCGCTGCCCCCTCCTGCGCATGCTTTTTATTCCAGCTTGTAATGCTCACGGCGGGTCCTCGATGCCTCAGCTTTTATTATTTTTTAATTGCTTATGTGTCTAGTTGAGTTGGCTGATAAGCTCTACGCTGCATCGCGAATCTCTCTCTTGATGCCAACCTGCCGCATGGCAGGGCAAAGGCGATCATCATGGGCTTCTTCAGCAGCCTCTTTGCGCGCAACTCCAATGCAAACCATGCTTCGCTCAAGGGTCAAGCCTACAATTCCACTGTAGCTGCGGCTCCACCAATTCAAGGTAGATAGCCAACATAGGATGCCCGGCATGAATTGTCTAATAATTTACAGGAACATACCCAGTCGCTGGAAATGGGCCAAACATCTTGGAACAGCTGCAGCGAGCAGCCAGAAAACGCAGCCGAGCCCAGCTTTCAATGTTATCACAAGATGTCGACCATAACCGTGATCATGATCCTACCGCGCCTCCTCCCATGGTCCACCGATACCGAGGCACATCTCCCTCACGACCTACCACAGCACCGCCAAACCAAGTCAACAGCCAAACATCACGACCTCTTTCCATCTCGCGCAGCATCCGAAGTTCAAATTCAGCCTGGAGCGTTCCCGAGAGAGCTACACGAGGTCACACCGAGATGCCACCTCCAGTGCCATCTATACCGTCTCGTCACCGCCGCACAAGCTCAGCCGATTCAGCCCAGGACAAGCGCAACTCTTTTATCGACATCCTCGATGCACAGGGAGAACTTAAACCTTCAAACTTTCGCTCGCGTGTGGTAGCGGCTGGTGTGCGAGAATTTGGGGAAGACGTCGCTGAGAGGAACCTGGGCGAGAATGGTGTGGACCTGAACAGCAACGCTGCGAAAGCCTTCTACCGCCTCTTCGGGAGTGCGCATCTCACGTTGACTACCCGTGAGGAACGACCGTACGAGTACGAGTATGAGGACGATGACGATGACGATGATTGTGCGCCTGCTCCTGGTGTTCCGCATGGTGACTTGGGAACAAGACGAGAGAGCTGGTCCAGACCGACTAGCTCATCAGCGTGGAGGCCATTCTCAGGACCACTTGATGCTGAATTGCCGAGATCGAGCAAATCGCATCTCCAGGAGAGGCGACCAGAGACATCCCAATCGCTTAACGCAAGAACGTTGTCCAAGAAGGATCGGAGAAGATCATTCAACGCATTTGCTTCCCTCCCTCAAGAGCAAGAACATCGAAAGCCCAGACCTCTCAGTCTACACCCATCGATGGCCAGCTTTTCCCACGAAATATTATCATTATCGCCGCCTTCACCGCCACCACCAGTACAACGATCTCATCCAACGACCAGGGAAGGTCGCAGCCGACGAAAGAGCTTCGATCGCATTGAGATAGATACCGTTGATGAGGCTTATGATGAGCCCGCGCCATTTCCAATTGTTCCAGCGCGGTTCAAATCCGAGCAACGGTCTAGCATGTATCTCGAACCAAACTACCGTTACGATCGTAACGACTCACATCGCTCACGCCCCGAATCATACCACGGAGGATCAACTCTCTCATCCTATCCCCGTAGTGAAATGTCCCAAACTTCACGCCCCTCGAGCTCTTCATCCATCGACAAGGCCTTCCCTCGCTCTCGCACCATGGGCAGCGTTGCTCTTCGCAACCAACGCCTCGATAACATTAACGAACACATTCCCGCACGAATATCATCTTTGAATCAATCGCTATCAAGCATCACACCAACGACAATGTCCTCTGGCTTCTCGAGCAATCTCAACCCCATCTTAGTGGGTCAGCATACTCCAAGCACATCCATCGATGCCTCTCTGCCTCCATCCATAAAGATGCATCCGGAGCACCAGCAAAGTGCAGTGAACCAAGACAGTTTTTACCACCCACGTGAAGGGGACTTTCATGCTGATACACTTGTCCCTACGCGTATAGATATTGAGCGAAACCTGGGCCATGCCATAAACGCAGGTTTTGACATGGATCTCCACCTTTCAGACGCAAGTGAAGACTCAGTGGACTCTTTCGTAGCCTGGAAAGAGAAGCGTCGCAATGAGCAAGATCTTTTAATGAAGGAAAACTATGGCACAACTGGCGATGGTCTCCCCGGCCTGTCCGAGCCTTTCCCTATTCCCAAGGCTCCCGCTGAACCTCTCCCCATTCCTCAAAATCCACCCGAGCCAGTCGTCACCAAACGGCTTAAGACACCAAAAAGCCCTCTCCGAACCAGCCCACGAAGTAACAAATCCACACCTCAGCGATCGCGTCGAAACACCCGCCAAAGTAGCAGCCACACAAACACTCCCCGTCACACCCTCCGTCGCACCCGCCGAAGCCCCTCAAGTGAAGACTCAGACTCAGACTCAGACTCGTTTGGGGAGAGCGACATCACTCAAGGCCCGGGCTTTGTCTCCCTTGCCGATCTCGGCATTGACCTGCGCGCATTAGGCTGGGACCAGTACGGCCTGACGGAGGCCGATGATGCGAAAGTGGACATACAGACAGCCATCAAGCTTAGCAAGGCGAAGAAGAAGAGAGAGCGGCAACAGCGGAAGGATGAGGCAGGGTGTGCGGCGGATACAGAGGATTGATGAATGAGATATGAATGAGCGTATGGAGTACGGATGGGATTAAACAACACTTGTCAGATTTTTCTTTTGTACACTGAACTTTGGGGCGTCTGAGATATGGCCTGGTATATCTGTATAGCAGCGATGGAATGTTCTGTGCGATCAGTTGTAGCATAACGATGGATACCAATGTGCATTTTATATTTGATTTGACCTTAAAGTCTATCGATCCAAGTATTGCCTTTTCGGACAGCGATACAACTATTGTCCCAATCCCCCTGCGAGTGAGACCACTGTTAAATGGACAACGATAACGTAAAAGGGATCGTTACCACATATGGCTTGGTGAATAACAATGATATATGCTTTTTGTGAGCTAGACAGCAATCACAAACGGCCCCGTTAGCTCAGTGGTAGAGCGTGTCACTCGTAATGACAAGGTCCATGGTTCAATCCCGTGTCGGGGCTTCAATTGTCTTCAGTCGTGGAAGTGTCCTTTTGGAGATTTACAATTTGGCTTTTTGCCGCCCGGCCAAAAGGATTCTTTGATTTATCAATAAATATTTATCGTATAGTACCAGAATCAGTTTGACACGCCAGGTGGGCTTGATGAGAATGGGATGAGATCAGGGGAGAGATCGGGACGTATCATACATAAAATACCAGGTATGATACTACGATAACTTGCACACAAACCAAAGAGTTTGGAGTGCTCAATCCGCAACTTAGGAAGATAAGTCACCCCCTTCACAAATACCTACAAGTCGCCCGATTGAAAGCTTCCCTACACGAGCGATGACCTGGACAAGTCAGTTGGCGTCGAAGACTGGCAATGGAGCCCGAGGACTAATTGAACCAGCCCTGTATCTGACACTTGACGGATCGATAGGCTGGATTTAACTAGTGGTGATGGGCTGTTTAATCTGGTAGAAGAGCTAGAACACCATGTCGACGCGTCCAATAACTTGAGATGGCATTCTCAATAGTCTCGGAGGCAATAATATCGTGTTCATGAAACACATGGGCAGCTCCTTCTCGGCTCGCACGTATCAACAAACATGGACAAATGGTCGACAGAGCTCGCATTGACGTTTGTTTTAGACACACCTCCCTCAATCATATTCCAGTTTCCTCTCAACAATCTGTTTGTATGGGCAAAGGAGCAGATGGTAAGTAGGTACCTTAGGCATCCAAATGTTTCTACGGGCAATGGAAGCGACGAAGGGCAGTGGCAGCTGCGGCGGAACTGCCTTCAGATGTTTGTCGTCGCACCAAGGCAACTATCCGTACATTTATTCTTCATCCCAACAACCCCCATTCTCCATCTCCTGTCTAAATATTTGATCTGTCCTCTTTCCTTCTTCATTGAAGCCTTTGCTGAAGTCTTAGAAAACTCTAAACTGGCTTTGATCAAGACTACGGTTCCATCTTGGTGAGGCCGAGGATCTCAATATGGCATCAGAAGACAGCGCTACCGTGCTAAAAGGGCTAACGTCACAAGCAAGAGTGCCTGAAAGCACTGTCCGGACAGAAAAAGAACCCTTAAATGATCAACCTAGCGATTCCGAGGATGGAGTACCTGCGAGCACAATTAATGAAGAACTAGCGACAGGGGGCGCTGACGAGCCTGAGGATGCCGACACTGAGGATGAAGATGATCGTTGTCGCTTGGCCATAAATCCGTCGAGGCCTCGAAGGATTACGGAAAAGAAGCTTCGAGATCATGCTGTTCTGCAGGCATGGATAGAAAAGACTCAGCGAGAGGCCGCAAAGAGCGCCGTTGCCACGTTCGGCGACCCTGACAGACAATCGCTTGCTCAACTCATTTACATGAGCGAAAGCCGCAAGATCATTGCAACTCCTCGAGAGTATCAGCTTGAGCTTTTCGAGCGAGCCAAAGAGAAGAACATCATCGTGGTCCTACCCACAGGTATTTCGACCTTTGATGTTTTGAAGTCATACTGATAGCCACAGGTTCCGGCAAAACACTCATCTCCGCATTACTACTCCAAGTCCACCTCGAACGAGAAGTAGAAGACCGTGCTCTTGGGAACCCCAAGAAAGTAGCCTTCTTCTTGGTGGAAAAGGTCGCACTCTGTGTTCAACAACACGCCGTCCTCAGCTGCAACCTTGGAGACTACCCAGTCGCAATGTTCATGGGTGAAACAACCGGCTTGACGAAGAACAAGACGTACTGGGATGCCCAATTCAGTGAACACATGGTTATTGTCTGTACCGCCCAGATACTCCTTGATTGCCTAAATAATGGCTTTATCACTATGTCCCAGATCACCCTTCTCGTCTTTGACGAAGCACACCACGCCAAGAAGGAGCATGCGTATGCTCGTATAATGAGACTACACTACTATCGTCATGAGGGCGAGCGGCCGCGAATTCTGGGGATGACTGCTTCACCTGTGGATTCTCGCACCACAGACGTCAGAACGACATCCTTCGAGCTGGAACGAGCCTTGGATTGTGAGATCGCGACAGTTTCTGACGAGGTACTCGCGGAGTCAATGGCTCGTCAGAAACAAGTAGAAGAGACAGTCGAATACAAAACGCTTGAATTACCTGAGGATACCAAAACACCGCTGTGGGACTCGATCCTCGAACAAATCTCTCGAAACGAGTTATTCAAGGCATCACTTGACTTTACTAAGGAAGCCTCCTCAATCCTCGGCCCTTGGTGTGCAGATCGGTATTGGCAGCTTTCAATCACCGACGTTGAAGCAAATCGACTTGAAACCAAGACCGGCGACAACTTCGGAAACCAAGCAGTCGCCAGATCAGACCGAGCAACAGAGGCGGTCAGACGTGTTCGGAAGATCGTCGAGGATCATCAATTCGGAATGATTGATCCCAGATCTAACGAGCTGTCCTCCAAAGTGAAGAGTCTGCATGAAATCTTACTCCACGCTTTCACAGTTGATGGTACGAAACGCTGTATTGTGTTCGTGGAGAAGAGGTCCACAGTTTGTCTACTCTCAGATCTTTATAACCAGATCTCCATGAGGATTCCGGGAATGATCGCCTCATACATGGTGAGTTCTTACCTACCAACCTTTACAAAAGCTGACCACTTAGGTTGGAGGGCATTCTGGCAGTTCGACCCTTGGGAACATGTCCTTTCGAGATCAAGTTTTGACTCTCCAAAAGTTCAAGCGAGGCGACATCAACTGTCTCTTTGCAACGCAAGTCGCAGAAGAGGGCATCGATGTTCCGGACTGTGATCTGATCATTCGTTTCGATCTCTACAAGTCCGTAATCCAATATGTACAGTCCAAAGGACGTGCCAGGCAGGCATACTCACGTTACATTACCATGTTAGAGGAAGGCAACATGAGACAACTTCGCAGTTTGAAGCAAGCAGCGAGAGATGCTATGGCACTTCAAAAGTTTTGCCAAGCTCTTCCTGCGGATAGGAAACTGCAAGATGACTCATTTGATGAGATGCTGGAGATTCAGAATGAATTAATGCAGCAGCAAGTGCACGAGATACGCTCAACAGGGGCACGCCTTACCTTTGCTTCAAGTCTTGAGATCCTGGCTCGGTTTGCTTCCAACCTTGAGGACTACAGCAAAGTTGAATACCACGTTCAAAAAGTGGGAACAAGGTATCAAGCAGACGTCTCTCTGCCGCTCAGTTCCCCTGTCAACTTCGAGACGGGCCTACCACAGCGTAGTAAATTACTAGCAAAGTGTTCTGCGGCTTTTGAAGCTTGCAAGAAGTTGATAAAGCGGAAATATGTCGATGACAACCTTCAGCCTGTCTTCACGAAAAAAGTTCACCACATGCGAAACGCTCGCCTGGCTATTAGCTCCAACAAGAAATCTGAATACAACATGCTTTTGAGGCCAGATATTTGGACTGAGCGGGGAGAGTGGACAGAATTCTTCGTAACAACGATTGCTCTCGATAGCACGAGTGCGTTCGCAGGAAACTTAGCAGAAAGTTCAATGATTCTCCTGTCACGCAAACAACTCCCGAAATTGCCTGAAGTTCCTCTGTTCTTCGGTAACGGACGTTGTTCTGTCGTTCAGTTAACATCTTCCGAGGTATCCCTCCGACTAACCTCCGAGGAAGCCGACGGCTTAGCCCGCTTTACCCTGAGAGTCTTTACCGACGTCTTCAGTAAAGAATACGATGCCAATTGCGACCAATTTCCGTATCTGCTCGCTCCTTTCAGCGCCGTAAACAGTGATTCGGTCGAAGCTCGATCACACATCGACTGGGATACTGTTGATCTTGTCAAGAACAACGAGACCCTTGACTGGGAGAACGCGCCAGAAGAATTCTTTGTGGATAAGCTAGTGACCGATCCGTTCGATGGAGGACGCAAGCTTATCATAAAGGGTATCGACAAGAAGAAGAAGCCTTCCGATCCCACACCTGAAGGGGTTCCTGAGTCAAGAAGTCGAGCTTACAGGTTTGTGGAGCCAACCATCAAGGAGTACAGCAACAGTCTGTACCTAAAATCGCGCCCAAGGGTACAATGGCGAGAGGATCAACCTGTAGTCAAAGCCGAGTTGCTGTCTCTAAGAAGAAATTTGCTGGATGAGTTCCAAGTCGATGAGATCAGCAATAATTGTTTTGTCATCCTTGAACCTCTCAGAGTGTCGTCTGTAAGTTGAAAGCCAATCCTTTGACCATCTCTAATCAGTTCAGTTACCCATAGGTGTTGTCTATATGGCCTTGAACTTTCCAGCGATAATTCATAGGGTCGACTCCGCCCTAATTGCCTTGGATGCGTGTCATCTTCTCGGCCTGTCTATTTCACCAGCCCTAGCGCTCGAAGCAATGACCAAAGACAGCGACAACACTGAAGAACATGACAAACAGCAGATCAACTTTCAGGCTGGTATGGGTAAGAACTATGAGAGATTAGAGTTCCTTGGAGATTGTGTTCTAAAGATGGCCACCACGATCTCAATTTACACAATCCAGCCTAAAGGCGACGAGTGTCACTACCATGTTGAGCGCATGATGCTCATCACTAATCAGACTCTTTTCAACCACGCTGTCGATTGCAAGCTTCAAGAGTACATACGATCCAAATCTTTCGACAGACGAACTTGGTATCCCGACCTGCCACTCAAAAAGGGCAAAGCAGCCAAAACAACTGTACAACACAACCTAGCCGACAAAACCATTGCTGACGTGTGTGAAGCTCTCATTGGAGCTGCCTATCTCACGGACAAGGATGACAGCATGGATCTAGCTGTTAAAGCTGTGACACGTATGGTCAAGTCAAAAAACCACAAGATGGAGGTCTTTGCTGATTACTTTGCCGCGTACAATACTCCGGCGTGGCAGATAGCTGATGCCAATCAGAAGCAACGCGAGCTCGCACAGAAGATAGCAGATGCCACGGGATATCTCTTCAAGTATCCGCCGCTCGTTCAGAGTGCGTTCAAGCACCCATCTTATCAAGGAGGGGGCATTCCCAACTATCAGCGCCTCGAATTCCTGGGTGACGCCCTGCTCGATATGGTTATAGTTGATTATCTGTATCAGAACTTCCCACGGGCAGACCCTCAGTGGTTATCGGAACACAAGATGGCAATGGTCTCCAATCAATTCCTCGGCTGCCTCTGTATCAAACTTGGTCTGCATACGAGTCTTGAACGCAGGAACCAGTTAGACCATAAAATTTCCGCTTATGTGGCCGAAATTGCAGTAGCTGAGGAGGACGCTCGTAAAGAAGCAGAAGAAGAAGGGGTTCCTATGCGCATGGACTTTTGGATCAAGGCAACACCGCCACCCAAGGCCTATGCTGATTCGATTGAGGCTCTCGTTGGAGCCATGTTTGTGGACTCGGAGTACGACTACTCCGTGGTCAAGAGGTTCTTCAGCAAGTTCATGGAACCGTACTTTGAGGACATGGGTCTCTACGATACGTTTGCAAGTAAGCATCCTGTCACCTTTCTTGCCAAGAAGATGCAACAGGAGCTTGGTTGCGTGGACTGGCGCATCAGCTCAGAAGCGGTACCTTGCAAAGCCGAACTGGGCATGTATGCTCTGAAAGAAGACGATGTGGTGGCTGTGTTTATGGTTCACCAAAAGGTCATTACGAGCCACACATCCACGAGCGGACGATACGCCAAAGTTCATGCCGCAAAACTAGGGCTCGAGGCGCTCAAAGAATTTGATCATGACCCCGTGGCGGCAAAGAAGTTCGTGGGTTGTGATTGTGAACTTGGAGCGGAGGACCTTGTGGGGGTTGATCATGGAACGGCTATTTGAGGATGTTGTTTGCGGTTCATAACTGCGAACTTGGACGATCATCGGCACGGGACCGGAGGGGATAAAGTATGGCACAGACTAGTGAGCGGATCTTTCAAGCGGTAATAGAGGCGGAAGGGTACTGCAAATCCCGTACTTGATGTATCCTGTGCTCTTTTCGTTGAGCTACCATTTCTACAAGGTCTTCCACTGCCCCAGAAAAAGGTACAGGACATGCTGGACGACGGTGGTTGTTGGATCAGGAGCCTCAGCCACAGCGTCAAAAACTTGGATCGATTGAATCTGCAGGCGAGGCACAGTATTCTCCACAGCTATTACAGATATAACTGAGAAAGGTCTATGTGATGAGTACTGTGGTGACGTTGGAGAGGGAGCTATGAAGGTCATGGGTATAAATGACATTGCTCTTACAAATTATAAGACAAATGTCTAATAATGCCATGTTGTATGTCTACCTCTCCGGCATTTGAACATTTAGCGTAAATTTAACTTAGATCAATTGTAAGCTGTAACAAAACCCCATAAAGTCATTTATATGTGAGAAACAAATTACACATGTTTTCTGAAACTATAAGAAACTTCTACGGAGTTTAAGATCCATGCCATTTCATTTGTGGGCTATTCGTAGACTGTGTGTACATTTACCGCGTCAGAGGGAAGACATTTGGGGACAGTTTGATATGCTTGGCTCGTGGATGGTTGCAACCCTAAAAATCACTTGATTATAGTCTTAACGATGAATTGTAACTTTGTTGAGATGTTTGGAGTAAGCAATTGGCTCGCCCGAAATCGTGATGCGATCATGATGCACAAAATAGCCCCGCGACTGTGCAGCAGAATCTCGATGCATTCTGACATCATTGATCACATATATAAACACTCAATAATCCCATCTCACTTTTCTCCTTTTCCCAACATTCAGTTTACACACAAGATTGCCCTCTGAGACCTTCAATCAACTTACCTGTGCCAATTCCCAGTCAATACCACCCACGACAACATGTCTCAAGCTGGAAAAGATGGCGCTTTCAAGCCCGTCCCTGAGGCTCAGGCTCAGAAACTCCCTGGGTACGTCACGCGATCATTTCAATCTGCGGTATAGGGACCTAACTTCTGATTGCAGAACTGAAAAGGGTATGAACCCGACTAGCGAGTCTACCAAGCTCGAGGGCAAGGATGGATTCCACGAATATCGCGCCGCCAACAAGCTCGAAGGCACCAAAGCCCTCATCACCGGCGGAGAGTAAGTCCACTACACCCCGTCTCACAGCCTCCTCACTTCTAATATTTGCAGCTCTGGAATTGGCCGCTCAGTCGCCGTTCTCTTCGCGCGTGAAGGTGCAGACGTGACAATCGTCTACCTCCCAGAAGAGCAGGAAGACGCCGAAGAGACCCAGAGAATGGTCGAGAAGGAGGGCCGCAAGTGTCTCCTCTTCGCCGGAAATCTCATGGACAATGAGACGTGCAAGAACGCGGTGCAGAAGCACGTTGATGAGTATGGCAAGATCCATGTTCTAGTGAACAATGCTGGGAAGCAGATCATGTGTGAGGATTTCAAGGACATCGATCTGGATAATGTCGAGAGTACTTTCCGAAGCAACATCCTGCAGATCTTTGCTATTACCAAGTATGCGCTTCACCACATGGAGCAGGGCGGCTCGTAAGTGTTCAACCTCGATGGAGGAGAAACTGGCTAACATGCTCAGCATCATCAACTCAACCTCCACAGTAGCCTTCAGAGGCACAGCAGCCATGGTGGACTACGCCTCGACAAAGGGCGCCATCACATCCTTCACACAGTCGCTGGCCAAGCAGCTCGTCAAGAAGGGCATCCGCGTCAACGCCGTTGCTCCGGGGCCGGTGCACACTCCTCTTCAGCCAGCGTCTCGACCGGCGGAGCAGATGGAAGGGTTTGGAAAGAACTCGCAGCTGGGGCGTGTTGGACAGCCCAGTGAGATTGCGCCGAGCTATGTGTTCTTGGCTTCGAAGGATGCTTCTCTGTTCTATGGACAGGTGCTTCATGCTTATCCACTTGGCGATTAGGGGGTGGGTGAAGTTGTAATAGTAATAAAATGAAGACTCATCGGAATGATCTGGGGTATTATTGTGTGAGAAGTGCCAAATTTTGAGAGATATGTTCGTTGCGCAGCTACGCTTCAATGCGTTGTAGATATCCGACTCAAGATTGACTACAATACTGTGCAGGTGTCTAGCATTAACTGGTTGATGGACGGCTTTACACGCGCCGTCTCTTCTACGAGGAGCATGACTACCGCGATGTTGGCGCGATGCGATTCCCCAATAACACCATGAAGAGGTCTGTACTGCACCCAATTGAGTTACGGTTGCGTAGTGGCTTACACACCAGAACCTTCCAGCTGTTCAACTACATTGGTATCGAGCCTGGAAAAGGCGGATTGATACCGTACTATCTTGTACCTGGGCACAACTTCTGCCCTTTGTACTTCAACGAGGTCTCAACGATGCTGGACTGCTTTTGGGTGCGAAACAGGCAATTCGTATTTTTGGATACGGCGCTTCTTGGAAAGTGATCGCCAAGTTTGGGAACTACATGGTGACAAGAGACACCGTTCAGTATCACCTAAGGCGGCATCGCACATACCGATCCTGCTTTGCTGCACTGCATCCTCTGCAAGCTAAGTTTCCTATTCGCTCTTCGAACTCGTAAATAGACTCTCCCTCTTGACATCTTCCCAGAGGGTACCACGCAAAGCCCGAACCCTGATCCATTCCTGGCTGAGCCAGATCGGGTCGTCCATCCACTCCCCAGGGCTATCCCCGTGGCCCTGTAGGGCGTACGTTGAGTCGGACGGCACATTTAGAATGCAGATTTTGTTTTCGGGATCTGTTCTGTGCCACCGAGGAACAAAGCCCTCGAAATTAGGCAGCTCTGACTCGGTGTTGCAGAACGCTATTGTGATTTCGGGCCCTTGATATAGCACTTCACTGCTGTTGCTCGTCGTGGCCGTACTGGAGGTGCTTGCAGCCCATGCCTTGGACCACTCTTTTTTCACATCTTTGTGCATTGAATAATCATCGTCATCGACGAGGCAGTCTGCTCTTGTGAATATAGCTGTCTCCAGCTGTGGACACGACAGCATATTCTGCCAGAGTTTTTCATCAGCCATAACGTTATAGAGTGCCAGACGCTTGAGTTTGGGCCATTTGGTCCAGACCTGGGGTTCATTGCGGCTTTCCTTTGAATCGAGGAAGAGTTCATCTTGTATGCTGACAATCTCTTCGACATTGACCAATGCCTCAAACCCTTCTCTGAGGAGCTTCCGGACTCCTTGGTGGTCATCTGCAGGGTAGAGCGATCGCAGAGGCATGTCAACAATCAAGCCTTTTAGGACCGGGGACAAAGTGAGGAGAATCTCTTTCATAGCCTCAATTGTTAGAAGGTCCTGAAGTGGAGAGTCAGGCTCATACAAGGGACTGGAGTGAGGAGACTCTGCATAGTCGTCGGCAATTGTTTCGAAGTAAACAGGGTCCATAGAGTCGGTCGAGGAAGAAAACGGGCAAAGAAACATCCTTGTTGGACCGTAGGCTTCCCACGGTGTACGACCTGTAATAATGCTCTTTTGAGAGACAAATTCCCGAAAACCACGAACTCTATCCTTCGAATCGATACAGAGGCAGTTTTGCCATATGAGTCTGGACGCGATGGGGTAGGTTGCTCTTGAGACTGCTGTCAAGGCGAGGAGCGACTTTGTAACTATGTTGACAGCAGGGAGAATAGGTTGGGGACCCGCAGTCTCTGGGATCAGATGCTCGATTATCAACAGGACGACTTCGATAGGAAGTTTGGTCTTGGGATGGTGATTGTATTTTTCAGGTTCCATGGCGTATTTTTGTTGATGATTGTTGAAGGAGTGAAGATGCCTGGGCTGTCACAAGCACGGCCTCATAAACATCCATGGACCACTACGGCATGGGCATGTATGAGTCACCCCGCTCTGTGCTTGCAGCCTTGCCTCTACAAACATGAAATTGCGGAGCTTTACAGCTGGAGAATGATATTCAAGATCAAATCGGACGTAATTGCATCGAAATTGTCAGTTGATAGTGAAGCTGGCCCTAAACAGCTCTATTTGTGTGCTTCTCTACGTTGTTTGTCTATATTCTTATATTTCAAGGGTGAGTGGACTACTAGAGCGAAGAGGCTTTGATAGGCTGCTAAATTATTGATTGAACTGACCTTTTTCTTGGAAAGTCAAACAGCCTCAACGCGCCAATCCTCACTTCCTCTGGCTGCAGGGTATGATTCCCACAGTCACATCGACAAAGCCAATTCGCCTCTCAAGGCTGGGTTGCAGCACAGTTGGCTTCCGGCGAACTGGTAGATCATTTCTTGATGCTACAGCAGCAGTTGATCAAACGCAATGCAACACTCGATCGAAGTACTGCACAGGAAACCCACGCAAAATTGAATGCTACTTGGAGTATGAGATATGAGATCGTCGTGGCAACCAGCCACACTCGAAGGTTTACCACGAATCTGGGAATAACGATCATTTCCCCGGTTCTGGCACAACTCAATCAGCGGCAAGGTCCTTATCTTTCGCCTTGGGCGTTTGTGGCTAGCTTCGTTTACCCATCGAGAGCACCGATGAGACTATAATGACCGGTATTCTAACGCTTATCCTGCCGGGGCAACATAGCCAAGACGGGAGATGGGAACTGCGCTTCAACGGACCATTTTGCCCAGGATTGATCATCAGTCCATTTGGCGGTGGCTGTCCCTGCCGTCACGACAAATAAGCGTAGAATGATGCTTAATGCCCGGGAGCAAATCAAGGCAGCACATAGCCAATCTAGTGCCTTGCTAGTGCAGCAGAGAGTATCTTGCCTATCTTGGCCCCTGCGACCTGCCCTTATCAACATAGGCCAGGATGGACAATACTCCAAAAGTTCCAGACGACGTGTGATTTGAGTCGGCGCTAGCTCCTGGAAGAGGCAGTTCCTGCGGGGAAAAGGTGTGGATGCCAAGATTCGATCGCCAAAACATCCCTGGAACTGCCTCTTTGGGGGCTGGCCTCGACTGGTGCTGCCCTCAGAAGTGCCGTGCAGGTAATATCCTATCACCAAAGGGTACGGACTCTTTGTTACAGGGCAATCTTGGATCTCCGCAGCTAGATAGTGATGAGCATGCACCGAGCGTGCCAATTGTTGACACGACAGAATGCATCGACTCGACTATAAATATCAACTACTCCCACTCTCGAGAACCCTTCTTGTATTCTGCTCCTCACTCCTCTCTCCTCCCTGACAGCCGAAGTCTTCGCCCAAGATGAGATTCACCACCCTCTCCCTCCCCTTCTTTGCCTTGACGGCCAGCGCCGCCACCCCCAAGCCCAAGCCCCTTGTCAACGAGCTCAAGCTTCAGAAGGATGTCAACATCAAGGACCTGATGGCCGGTGCCCAGAAGCTGCAGGACATCGCCACGGCCAACGACAACACCCGTGTCTTTGGCGGCAAGGGCCACAACGCCACCGTCGACTACCTCTACAAGACCCTCAAGTCGCTCAACTACTACGACGTCAAGAAGCAGCCCTTCACTGAGCTCTACTCTGCCGGCACCGCCTCCCTCAAGGTTGCTGGCGATGACATCGTGGCCTCCATCATGACTTACACCCCCGCTGGTGAGGCTTCTGGACCTCTTGTTCAGGCTGCCAACCTCGGGTGTGCAGCTGATGACTTCCCCGCTGAGACCGAGGGCAACGTCGTCCTTGTCCAGCGAGGAGATTGTGCTTTCTCCGCCAAGTCCGCCAACGCCAAGGCTGCTGGAGCCGCTGCTGTTATCGTCTACAACAACGTCCCTGGCGAGTTGTCTGGTACTCTGGGAGAGCCCTTCGGCAAGTTCGCCCCCATAGTTGGCATCAGCCAGGAGGATGGCCAGGCTATCATTGCCAAGCTCAAGGCTGGAGAGGTCACCGTTGACCTCACCGTCGACGCTACTGTCGAGAACCGCGTTACCTTCAACGTCATTGCTGAGACCAAGGAGGGTGACCACGACAATGTCCTTGTCGTTGGAGGACACTCCGACTCTGTTGCTGCCGGCCCTGGTATCAAGTAAGTCAACCAAAACAGGTTTGAAATTACCATCAATACTGACAAGATTTAGCGATGATGGTTCTGGTATCATTGGTATCCTCAACGTTGCCAAGGCTCTTACCAAGTACCGCGTCAAGAACGCCGTCCGTTTTGGTTTCTGGAGTGCTGAGGAATTCGGTCTTCTCGGATCCTACGCCTACATGAAGAGCATCAACGGTTCCGACGCTGAGATTGCCAAAATCCGAGCCTACCTCAACTTCGATATGGTAAGTTTGTTCTGTTTTGATATTTGAAAAAGACACACGCTGACAAATGTCTCAGATTGCCAGCCCCAACTACGTCTACGGCATCTACGACGGTGATGGTGATGCTTTCAACCTCACCGGCCCTGCTGGCTCTGACGCTATCGAGAAGGACTTCGAGGGCTTCTTCAAGACCAAGCGTCTTGCATCCGTCCCCTCTGAGTTCAGCGGCCGCTCCGACTACGCCGCTTTCATCGAGAACGGCATTCCCTCCGGCGGTCTCTTCACCGGCGCTGAGCAGCTCAAGACCAAGGAGGAGGCCAAGAAGTTTGGCGGCGAGGCCGGAGTCGCCTACGACGTCAACTACCACAAGGCCGGCGACACCATCAAGAACCTCAACAAGGAGGCGTTCCTCGTCAACACCCAGGCCATCGCCAACTCCGTTGCCAAGTACGCCAAGAGCTTCAAGGGCATTCCCCTGGTCAACCATCTCACTCGACGACGGGATGCCGACCATGCCCAGATCTTCAAGCGAACCAGTGCGCACACCCACGCTCACGGTGGCCCTTGTGGTGGTGTTGAGGTTTAGGACGGACACATGTAGAAGTACTTACCTGTATTATGAGAGATGATGAGGATTAGCGAGATTATTATGTAGAGTATGTAGATAAAACGAGAAGACGAGTTACGAACTGTAAACAGGCATGATGTTTAAACTGTGATATTTCCCTTATTATTCACCTCAAAAGCTCACTCTTGCATACAACGACAGACAAAAATGGACCAGAACTTCTTTGTACATGGCCTACAGGCCGATAAGGCCTCAAAGAAGCTCATGCGCAGCCACGTAATTAGAGGCAAGAATGCAGGCAAAACGTCCACCGGCCGTCGAGGGCCAGTCAGGTTATTCAGCATCGACTCTTGAATTTGAGCATGAGAAAGATACAAAGAAATGGCCTGAGATTATGTCCCGTGAAAAATCCGACATGCCGTAATACTTTTGAATTATATCAATTGCTAACATCTTTCAGCCTACTACTGTTCTCTCGTGTTGATACAGGCTTTGAGGGAGACACACCTCGGCGCAGACTATCGCTGTCTTAACTCGCTCTCTTGTCTATCTCAGACCTTGGACCAACTCAGGAAGAGACTCGGAGGTAGAGAAGCACTTTTAGACCCTACTCTCTCCGTCGTTATGTCTCTTATCGACCAGGAGTAGCCGGTAGGCCATTATGCCGCAGCCAAAGCTCATATGGCGGGTATGAGGAGGATACCTCCGTTGGGGCCTTGGCAATATGGAAAACCTCTCTATCGTGACCAAGACTTGCCGCTGAGCTTACTCAGTGTGACTTGTTCGGAATTGGAACGCGTATGCATGAAAGGACGGATATTCTGTTTACGATATAGCAGGGCGGACATCCGACATTCCATCGCGATCGCAAGACTCAAGTACGAAATGGGTCCGCATCTAGGGACTTCTCCTTGAAAAGCTACTCCGACGTATACTCTTTCCGGGAGAGCCGACTCAGCTTAGCTCTTCAAGAGGTGTTGCTCGATAGTAGGGATTCTGCAGACTATCCAATGAACACCTGGAGGAGAGAGAAACCACTGAATCTGATCGAATTCCAGGAAGCTCTGATGTCGATGTGCTATCGACTTCTACAGTTCCGGACCTTGAATAAATCAAAACTAGAACAAGACATCCAATCAGCGTACCACATCGGACTGGAAATATTCATGATGACTGTTTACTGACACAGTTATCAAAAGCGGTTGGCAAAGCCAGGATTTATTGCAGATTGTGTCAGAGAAGCAGAGTGACAGCTTCTTCTAAATTCAAGCTTACGAGCGGTTTGTAACCTCCTGTAAGTGAGCCCCCGAATGGCTGTGCTGCTCAAAGAGATAATCTTTAGAGGAAGGTTCTGGAGTGGGGTTATCTCAAGTGTAACTCCTAAGTCCGTTCAATGCTCCGAGTGTGCAAGTCGATTGCCATCTCAGATTATAAATTGGGCCAATGAGTCTCTTTGTCGTGCTATGTTACTGTCTAGCCATGTGTGGTAGCATGTCTCCCATTGGTCGAGGTGGGAGGTTAGCGGATGAAAGATAACAAGTCTCTTATTGGATATTGAGATCAGTGGATAGAAATGCTCCAATTCTTCAAACATATAAGCCTCTAGACAGGAGTCGCCCAAGCATAAATAGCGAGGATCCTCGCAACAAAAGAATGAGAGAGCAGACATTGCAGCACATGTTCACCGCGACTACATTCCATCACTAAATACTCCCAAGATATGTCTACTATCCAACCTTTGGAACTATATAACATATTACACCATGGCCTCCACTACACGCTCCGAGTTTAGGGTCCACACCAAAGCTGTCGATATAGCCAAAGGCCTTTGCTGATCGTATTAATGGAAGATATGCGTATGTAATAGTATTGCTCGCAAACTGTAGCCGGAAGTAAGGCATCATCCAAACTGGCATAGCCAATGGCAAGCAGCTTCAAACTACGAGTGTATTGAAGCTAACACTTAAAGCCGATGCATTTCCCGGGTCAGAAGTACGTCTTCGCTGTATGCAGTATGACAGACAACTAATTGGATAGGTAATTGGGGTCGACCTGAGCCCAACCCAACCCAGCAAGTAAGTTACTACTATGATGCCACGATCGTGACCGACTTCAAAAAGGTTCCCGTAAACTGCACCCTTGAGTTTGACGATCTAGAAAGGGAATGGGCCTGGAACAAACCATTCGACCTTATCCTTAGCGGCGTCATGGCGGGCAGTTTCGAAAACTACAACGCCTTCATCTCAACAGCATGCGAGTTCGTCTATACCTCCAAGAATGCCGCTTGTCTCTCACACTTCACAGCGCCCTTGAGCCAGGCGAGTGGTTCGAGATGCAAGACATCGTCGCGCCCTACAAATCAGACGACGACACGCTCCATCCCGACGTGGAACTCGCCAAGCTCGGGACGTACTTCTGCGAGGGCAGTAGGGTCCTCGGTCCTCGGCCGCTCGGCAGAAGCCCCTCGCCATTACAACAAAGAGATTGGAGCTTGGAAGGTTAGGGATCCTAGGGTTCACGCTTATCTAGGATCGTTGTGTATGGACAGAGGCCAGAGTCAGCGGACGCCAGCGAATAAGGTTTGAAGGATAGAGTACACAACGCGGCAGGCCAAGATAAACTAAGAGAATTTCACTTGGTTAGCGGTTAGTTCACACATTCATTAACCCGTTTTCTTCTGCAGCCAGTTGTTCGGCAATCTTTGTTCCACAGTTACTTCCGCAGGCATTTTAATTGAGTGATCTATCTTGTTTTGACATCCATGAATGTTTCTGATTCCTGTGACTGTCTGACAGTTGCTTATGTCTCAATTGCTGCGTCCATGGCGCGGATAATCACAAGACTTGACCTCCAAATTGGGCTTCTCACTAGAAACAAACAATACTACACTCTCTATGCTTACATTCTATCAGCCAAGTCTCTCAAGTTCCTGGCCATCAGCAACAGAGATGACCAATCAAGCTCTCAACCCTGGTCGCCGCAATCAACAAATCCTCCCCAACAGACTAGGACCAACAAGGAATAGAGCGGTGCTCATCTCGCCCTTACCCCGCGTTTCGGCTCCCGTCGTAGAAAAGGAAAAGTAAAACTGGCACGCCCGAGAAATTCAACGCTTTCTCATGATTCGACTGTCAGTCTCTCAGCCTATTTTTTTTCGTATTCTTTTGCTGCTCGCTACCTCTTTGGCCCTGCCTACCATCTAACTAAAGCCTGTCGGTTATTGCACGCTCCGCTCTAGTGTAAACTCTGACACGGGGCCCTGTGCCCGTTCGTGGAAAGCTGTCGATTTATTTAACTGGTCGACGTCGACGCGCCCCCTTTTTATGTTGAGTTTCTGAGCAACTCTCTCATTCAACTCATAACTCGCGCTCGGACAAAAAAAAACAGTGGATATCTCGACCAAAAAAACACAAAATATACTTTCTTTACCTCCCCTTTTGGTTATATTGCTCTTATTTTATACATGCCTGCGTCTCCACCCAGCGGCTCGGCCAAGCGACGGGTCCGCACAGAGGCTCAGATGAGCCAGAAGCGACTGGCCGACCGCGTCAAGCATAGAGAGAACCGCCAGGAGCACAAGCTACGCATGGAGCGAATGGAGGCTGATATCGCGCAGATTCGAAAGAATCTCGATACTGTGTCTGCGCAGCTGCGAACGCTGCCTGCTCTGGGCGCTGACTTGGTCGCGTCGCAGCAGAAGCCGGCTCAGAGACCGGCTGGCAATGTCTTTGCTGGGCCGTCGTCAACCCCTGGCGAGGCCTACGAGATGGACACCAGCGTCGAGACCCCGGACTTCCCCGCAGCGCGATCTGCAGGACGGGCTCCCCCGTGCCCGGAACACGAGATCCCTCCTACCGAGGTCCCGGCGTCGCTCATGTCAAGCTTGTTTCCCACGCCGTCTCACGTCGATTGTCGATGCGGAGTGCAGCATCACTCGCAGTCCGACTGCCTGGAGTACCGCAGCTTCGCCATACTCTACGAGACCCATGCTGCATTTCCTCAGGATCCCCTTCATGCGCGATCCCTGCCGAGGAATCCTTCGTTGCCTAACATGACACTTCACTCATATGGAGACAATGCGGTCACATGCTTTCTCACCTCTTTTCTCAAGGGCTTCGAGATGGCCAGTGTGGAGACTCTGTTCGGGGTGTATTTCTTTGCCTACCGTCTCATGAGGGTATGCCTTCCTTTGCCCCGTCGTTCGTAACATGCTGATCCTTCTTCATAGTGGCGCTTACATCCTGATCCCATGACTCTCAAAGACGTACCTCCATGGCTGCTCCCAACCGAGGTTCAGAACACGTATCCGCATCCTGTGAGCATCGACTACATCCCATGGCCTGACCTGCGTGACTTTCTCTGCACGAATCCACGCATCAAGTCAAGGCATTCCGTCAAGATGTATCTTGAATCATTGCAGCTCAAATGGCCGCCAGGATGTCCTCTGATGACCATGGAAGGTGGCCAAGTCTGCGTCAGCTCTGAATTCGAAGCTATTGCATGTGATCTCAATAACTGGGAGCTGGGATCCCCCTGGCTGGACGCCTTTCCTCGTTTGGTCTCACTTGTGCATCCGTAGTTTCAGTGGTTGGTCCTTTGGTGTAGTTGTTGGAAAGATTGGAAGATAAGTTGTGAAGGAAGGCGTGCAATGCATCTATAAGATACCTAAATGCAGCGCGTGTTGGCCAAAGGATCTCGGGTATTTGTAAGAGTTGGAGAGGGGTTGATTTTTCAAGATACCATAGCAAAGTTAGAATACGAGAATCAGAGCTGCTTATCGACAAGCCGTAATCTTCGGTCACTCTTGTTTACGAGCGAGTTCCTGTGACTCCATATGCCCTTGTTCTTGATTTCTGTATGTCCATTATATAAGTTTGAGTAACTTCGCAAATCCTTGTAGAACCAGGGTACAGGATTGCTTGCGTGAGACGATATCCAACAGCTTTTTTCCATCAGGGGGCTTTGCAATCTTAGCAAGCTAGTCCGTTCTATCGCTCCTTGGTCGTTTGGAGCAACTTGTTCAGCGCCTGACGATCGGCTGACTCAGTAAGCGCTAGCAACTCTTCTGGTTTCCCCGGCATATTCTCTTGTATATGGGTACATCCTCGTGTGAGATAGTCCCCCTGCAGTCCAAGCCAACACTGAGCAAAAGCAACATACCGGTTGACCAGCGCCTCGGCGTAATGACCCCAGCCAGAATGTCGGAAGAAAGCTGTCCAGTCCTCCTTGTCGAAGCTGAAATCTTTCAACCCAGGCAGTTTCTCACGGAAACTATCAAAGACGGTATTCCACCGCAAGGTATTGACGTACCAGCCGGGCTTGAGCTGTCTGGGATGTGGCCTGTAGGGAAGTGGGCGCCGCTCAGGGCTCTCTACCTCTTCGTCGGTAAGGATTTCGTCCACCCAGGTCCAGCCTCCCAGGCCTATGTCCCAGGACGAAAACTCGGGCTGAAGGACGAGGCAGTGCGACGCGATCGTGCAGTTGTGAAGCCGCAGACTGGTGAGGGACTTCTGCTCAAGCACCCACTCGAACTGATCAGGCCCAAGAATGATTAAACCATCTAGCGTTAAAGTCTCCAATCGTGGGAACGATAACCCATAACTGCGGGGATCGAATTTCCCGGGAATGGCGCCCCATTCGTGACCAGATAGAGTCAGTTCGACAAGCTGGTCAGCCGCTGCGAACAAAAGTGTGCTTTGTAGATAAGGATCAAACTCGAAATTCTCAGGCAGGTAGATGTCTGATCTGTCGCGCTCTTCATGGGTAACGGAGATGTGTGGGCGCTCGATGTTCTCAAGAAGACCGTTAGTGAGATCCTTAGCCAGCGGCATGTTCTGTAGATTTTCCAGGACCAGCTCGCGGATGACGCTCACGTCTGGGGAGGCAGCACGCTTTTTCATCGCTTTCAGAATAGTCTCAAGGGTTTGGATACGTGTAGCAGCCGGCTCAGGTTCTGCACCTTGGCTCGGGTAGTAGTCGTCGGGCGGTTCGCGTCCTTCGCAGCGGCCCTCGAAGCGAACTTCTAGGGCGTTGAGGTTGGGCAATTCAGAGATACGCTCGACAGCCGAGACGAATTCCGGAAACTCGCCATCTTCAATCCATGACTGGGGCCATGCGGAAATGTCGCAACCTCCATAGTCGTCCGGTGAACAAGTTTCAATAGCGACGCGGCGAGCCGCAGCCCGGATGGAAGGAGAATCCAACAAACGCTGCCAAGAGGAAAACTCATCATCGATCGTGTTTATATTGTGCCAAAGTGTCAAGGTCTGGAAGAGGTGTTTGGTGGCGAGGTCATTCCATCGGCGGCAAACGAGGCGGACTGACCAGACGTCGATGAACCAATCTTCGTGAAGGTGGTGCTTTTGTTTCTCCGTTAGGATGAAGCTGAAGACCTGACTTAGCACTTCATTTGGAAGATCCGGATGCATTTTGACAACGTTTTGATAGGTTCAATTCGCAGACTGGGTAACATCATAGCTCGAGTGACATTGTAGGATCGTGAATTACAAGTGGGGGGAATATTGCCTAAATATCGCGTTTAATAAAGCCAGCCCTCCCTTCGGACCTGGACTTATCAAGATCCCGGCTGTAGCATCAATTCTGATTAAATGATGATTTATTAAATAGATAGAGGTTAACATGCGAATATAGTACGAAAAGCTAGTATATAATACAATGGCGTCAAGTTGGTCTCTCTGCCGAGACAAAGGACTATATTACACCTACATGTAGCTGTGTTGATGTCAAGAGAACCAAGCAGATGTGCACCATGAAGTTGGGTAGAAGCAGCGTTTCCTCTGAAGAGGTTTTTTTGCTTGATATCGATATTCGCTTCAGAGTATCTAGCTTTGAAATCCACGGACATAGTTCTAGCATCCCTTCTTTGACACTTCAAAGTCACGCCCAGTGTCGTTCATATCCTAAGCATATTTCGACAAAAGACTCTCAACCTTCCCCGGGTCTGCTCCTGTAGCCTGATCAACCTTTTCGCCGTCCTTAAAGATAATGAACGTTGGCATAGCACGAATGCCAAATTGTGCTGAAATCTCTTCGTTGGCATCAACATCGACCTTGATGAAGTAAATAGATGGCGTTTGGTCGGAAAGTCTAATGGCAGTGTTTAGTTCCTGATGCGCTTATGAGGGAGCTGTAGACAGCATTTCTTACTTATCAACGATGGGACTGATGAATTTGCATGGTCCGCACCATGGAGCCCAAAAGTCCACGAAGACGACTGGGTGCTTTTGCAGAATATCATTGAATTCCTCAAGCCTGACGAGAAGTGTTAGCTGAGCAGCCAGAGAAGGAGATAGGTGTTCTCACCCGTTTACTTCTGTGACAGTCATTTTGATGTCGATTGATTTGAGCGTGTTGTGTGTAAAGTTTACGGGGATCGAATGTGCGGGAGTAGAGGTCAACACATCACGACATCTACGCCGGATTCCTTCAACTTAAATACCTTTGCCGATCTACGTGCACATTAATTCCTTTGTAAAACATTTTGCGTCACGTCTGCACCGTGTACAAGGCACATGTCTCATTGACTCCAGCCGCACAATGATACCCCGAGCATCGATCCACAGTCTCGGTAGTCAACAAATGACTAACAAGAGCTTTTCATGATCCAAGGGACGAGCCAGCGAATCCAAGACAAGAGAAGACAAAAGCTTCAGATGGCGCGAATGGCCATGTACGATTGATCAGTACTCAGCCAGCCACTCGGACTCTACATTCTTAAGAAGTGGGATGAGAACAGAGAGTTGCGCGGTCCATGGTGACGTAACAAACAAAATCCATCACATGCCAATTATGATATAATGGCGTGACGTGGTCAGGATGTACTTGGCGTTGAGTATGAGTATTGCTTGTCTAGACGATGAAACCCTCAGGAACAAGTTCTGTGTACTACATTGAGAGCTGGCAAATGCGTGCAATAGAGCATAAATACGTATACGCGTCATAATTGTCCTTTATCCTGATTCCGTGTCTCAGGGTCCTAGGAGATTGATAGACAGTCCTACTAAATCAGCAAATCGCTATTAAAGCATATCCCTGTGGCGCCGATGGATCTCGGATTGATCACCATCAGCCACTCAGGATCGACATTCTTAAGAAGCGGGCGGACGAGATGACCAGGGTTTGATCTACGGCAGGGCCCAACCTCAACATTCCCATCTTGTTCAAGGATGTATCTTTTGTAGTATTGACGCTATCTTAGACATGTCTCAGGGGACAAGGCATCGCCTTAGCGCTTCTTTCGGCATTTCTTGCAATGGCAACTATGGCAGTGTCTTCGTTTCTTCTTTTCTCTTGCCTCTCTCTTGATAACTTTGTTGGCCATCCTGAGTATTTTCTCGATCCGTCTTCTCTCCCTGCGGCTCTCGGGGCTCTCGAAACTTGTGCTGGGCTGACCATCTATGCCAGACTCTCCAGTTTCGATGGTGGCATCCCTGGCATCGTGAAGGACCTGAGCTGTTTGAATGCCCTGAGCGTTCTGGACATATCCAGGAACTTCGCTGCTCGCGTGGCTCTGAGTAGAAACTTCAGGCGCCATCCGTTCAGCCTCATCATTCGTTTGCAGAGTCTGCTGTTGCAAGGCGTCCCACAGCTGAGTACTTTGCTCCTGAGCCAACCGCCCAAAATTGTGAATCTGTCTACGAGTCTCGTCAAGTATGTCACTCACCTCTTGTGTGTGCCTCCGGTAATCGTCCGCCAGAACATGTCTGTCCAAAGAAGCCAACAGTTCAGCGCTTTTATACAAACCCCTTAGGAGTTCATTGGTGAGATTTGATCTGTCGACCAGAATTTTCAAACCTTCGTCTCCGGGATGTTGCTCTATTGGGCGCGAAAGAACGACGCTGGTGGCAAATTCGAGCTGCCGGTTGAGGGCTTCTCTGCCTTGTTCCCTGAGACATGGAAATGTTTGTAGCAGTGATTCGGGGACGTTGTAGGGTGTGGCTTCGAGGGTACCGCCCATGACGAGGTCGTCACTCATGTTATTGTGAAGCTGGATTACGTTAGTTTGTATTATCACCAAGAAACCTGAAATCTGTGAAATTGTCAGTATGTGCTGTATACTCCTGAGTAGGAGATAATTGAAGATGATCTCGGGTCTTTAAAGCTTCTTTGCTATAGATTTATGACTGTTGTTTCATTTTGAACAAAGGAACGCTTCTAGTGAGTATGGAGAACAGTGTCAGGTTAGTTGCCTTTGATTTCAGACGATCCTTAGTTACGCGTGATCGGACAATGGCTTCGATTTTGCAGACAAAGGGGTGAACACAGCACAACTTAAATAAATTCATACCAACTCGGACAGATAAAACAAACGTGACACGAATCAGTGATGGTATTATTCATTTGAAATAATCTTATTGGAGTTCTTAATAATCCATTACCAAAAGTTCGGTGTTCCGAACTTATTTCAAACCACAGTCAAGTCTCTTCTTTCACCTGGCTTTTTGAAACCACACCTCAAGAGAGCAATTCCTAACATAGCCAGCCATCAATCAAGTGAGAAGCGGTGGGGGTTTGTCTCATCTCAAGTCTTATTCAACATCAGTCATCTCTAATATAGTCATAAACTCTAAATCTATATATATCTATCTAAACGTGCATTCGAACTAAAACAGAGCATACCTGAGTCGCTTCCACCAAGGGAACGTAGCGAGCTCTGCACGCCAGGCATTAATGGACTCCCAGTCGTGTTCACGTCGTCCTGTATCAATATCGATCTTCTCGATACTGATCCAGCTTGTTCGCTTCCAGATGTATCCTCCCGCCCAGAAGGCCAAGACGATAGGCAATCCGAGGTATTGCATGAAGAAATCCTCAACGGTACCCATACCCGACTCGCCTACGGGAGCCACGATAGCTACGTAGAACTGGGAGCGATGTTAGTTCGTGGTTCAAAAACAGAATCTTAGAGACATTCGACTCTGGGAAAACTTACCTGAGCAATGAGAATCACAAAAACGAAAACCAGACCAACCCACGATCCCCAGACTCCGCAGACAGCCTGGAAAGGAATCTCATCAAGCGTATGGCCGTTGTACTTCCATGCGGCTCGGAAGCGGATATGGGCAAGACAGATAGATCCCCAGCACACGAGCATAGCCAACCCCGACAAAGCTAGAAGCCAGTCAAAGATAACAGGACCAGCTGCATCAAGGTTGAGGAAAGCAAGGCATCCAAAGGCAATAATGAAGGCGACTGAAGGCAGAGGACGGCCAGCCCTATCAACCCAGGTGAAAATCTTGGGTGCAAAACCTTGCTGCGCCAGAGCGAGAAGTGTGCGAGATCCTCCGTACACAGACGCGATGCCCAGGGACAGGACAGATGACAGGATCACCACGTTCATGTAGTGGTCAAGGCCCTTGAGCCCAGAGTACTTTCCAATAAGAACGAAAGGCGAGGCCGCGCTGTTAGAGTAGGAGCTGGAACTCAGGAGACTCTCATCGTTGCAGCTGATCAAAAGTCCGACGAACAACAACGCAACGATGTAGAACAGGCAGATTCGCCAGAAGACCTGCTTGATGGCTCGGGGAACTGAAGCCGTGGGGTTGCGAGACTCGGCAGCAGCCAAACCAACGAGTTCAGAGCCAGCGAAAGAGAAGGCAGCGGTGACGAAGACGGAGCAAAACCCTTTGAATCCATTCTTGAAGGCTCCTGGGTCGTGCCAGAGCTTGAAGCCCTGGTAAGTGTCGTAGCTTCCGCTCGACGGTCCTCCGCCGCAGACGAGGACGAGTGCGATGATCATGAAAACCGAGATGGAAGTCAGCTTGAAGCATGCGGCCCAGAACTCCTCTTCTGCGTAGCCGATGGTGCCGAACATGTTGAGGATGATAATAGCAACAAGGAAGACGGCGATCCATATACCGGGTGATGAATCAGGGGCCCAGTACTGGATTGTGATGGCGCAGACTGTCAGTTCCAGGGGGAGCGTCGCAGCCCATTGAAGGGTGTAGTTCCAGGCCATGGCAAACCCGAATGCAGGATCGATGAAGCGAGCTGCATAGGTGTAGAAACCGCCCGAGATGGGATACATGACGGCCAATTCACCCATGGCGTAGACAACATTGAAAACCATGACTCCAACAAGGAAGAAGTCAATGAACAGCGTAGCAGGTCCCTGCAACAGTTAGTAAAGAATTCAGTCTGAGACACGAGTCTGACTTACACCCTTGCTCAGAGCAGAGCCAGAGCCCACAAAGAATCCAGCACCGATAGAACCTCCGATAGCCACCATCTGGAGATGTCTGGGCTTCATCTTGCGATCCAGCTCAACGAGCCCCAGACCGTAATGCTTCCTCGTAAAAGACTTTGCGTTCAATCCCGTTCTCGTCATGAAGTCGTCCTGCTCGTACTCCTCCCCCGTCGCAGCAAACGTCTCCTTTCCCACAGGAGCACGCTCATCCGCATCGCGCACAACGCCCATGTCTCCCACGACGGGAGCATCACTGATGACTTTTTCGACAGCCATGATAGGAACCTTTCAGCCGACTCTAGAATGACAAAAACACAAGAGAGAAGGGGACAAAGCGGAGGGGGGAAGAGTCTTAAAAGGAAGTGGCCCCATTATAAAAAAGATGTTAGAGCAAAACCCGGCCCCGGTTTATCGAGAGAAAAACAACGCTATCAGGCCCACCCATGGCATGGTCCTGACTCTTTTGCGAGGCAAAATTTTCACGAGAGGGAAATCTCCACGATCTAAGGGAGGCTGCTTTTGCGTCCCCGGATGTTGACTGTGATTCTTTACGTAAATCTCCATGGGGAAATCTCTGTTATTTGCTAATGAGGCTATCTCCTACTTTGACTGCTGTGGAGAAGCGTACTTCTCCAATTCATGGGGGGGGATTTGGAGTTTTTACAGCTTCTCCACATCGAATTGGAGAAGTAGTTATAAGTGCTTCAACTGCTGGAGGGCAAGAATATGTTTATTAATTACCACATATGAACTAACTCCAGTGTCCAACGCTGTATCGAACTGCATGGCTCTGGCTTTGGCTTCGGCCTTAGCGGAGACGTCTTCAACGGCCCGTTAACGTCGGTCAAATGGTTCGACATTTGCCACTTCGCAGCCATCGAAATAATAATCACAGTAGTTTCAGCAGGTCAATTCCCACTTGGTTCGACAACGGAAAAGACCAATCTCATTACGTTACCCTCATGTCTAAAAAAAAGTCAGCTCTAACCAGCCCCAAGCATCTTCCCCCTGTCTCTATAACGTAAATAGCCGCGGCTCGACGGGCAGATCTCGATTAGTGGGAACGCGATCGGTTCCATTTCTATGTCGTATTTCCGCGGTGAGCCTTTGCGCACTGGCATAAGAGGAGGGTCAACCATGGCTTCGAAGCAAGAAATATAATATCTGAATACTCGCTTCTCGAAGAAAGGTTGGACGTAGTACGTAAATAAAGAATATTAATAAATTTTATGCATGTATTATTCGATCCTAGTATATTATATGTTTAAAAAGACAGAAGAAAAGCCTCGGGCCTAGAAATCACTTGTGAGAGTATCGCAAGATTCAGCAGTCACCATTAAACCCAGCCTTGCAAATAGCAACATCGCGCAAGCGACAACTTCATGGGCCAGGAGATAACAGATATTCCTAAATGGTAATTTACAAGGCATCGCAAATACCGGTTGAGGCTAAGCTCCCCATGAATCGATGCCTCATCCTCTATACACTCAAATCCACAACTCCCAGTTCCTTTTATGTAAACAACAAAGCAAATGCACAAGGGTATTAAGCTCATCATCTCATCCATAGCCACTTCTCCTACTTAGACGCTCTTGTATGTTCCTCATAAAACTCCAGCGTCAGCGCTGCCAGGAACCCTGGAATACAACCCTTCTCTCTGACCCAGAAGCCGATCTGGTCGTTTATTCTTCTAGCGAAAGCGCTTCGTGGGCCGCCGCCGACCTTCATGGTGCCGCGCTCTCCGTCAAAGACGATCGAGTTCTCGTGCTCCTCTGTCTGCGATGGATAGAAGGTGCTCTCGACGCGCATCTTGCCGTTAGGGATGAACGTCACAGTCCAGCCAAGGGTGGAGAAGATGGCTTCCTTGAACTCTTGGGACTTCGAGCCCCAGACTTCCTTGAGACGACGGGTTCGCTTTTCGGCTGATGCTGTTTCCGCCTTGGCAGCTGCGATCTCACGCTCCATGGCCGAAAGGACCGAGGTTGGTATCACAGGCACTGAAGAATTGCCGCCATTGGAGCGGAGTTTTACCAAAAGGTCCTCGTTCTCCTTCTTCAGTGCCTCGAGAGTCGAACGCTTGATCGCTTCAAAGTCGGAGGTAGGGTTCGACTTGAGAGACAAGACGCGCGTTTGTGTCTGCAGCTTAGCAGCTTGTAGTTGCTCGCGGCTGGTGGACAAGTCCTTCTCCAGTAGAGCCATCTTGTTTTGGAACTTGGTCACCTGCTCCTCCAACATACGCTTCTTTCGCGTGAGTTGTCCAAGCTGTTCTTGACTACTATCATCCTCCGCTCTTGAGCGCTTGCTGCCCGTTGCCGGCTGTGGTGTACCGCTTGCCGAGGGTTCGACAGAGGACAGTTCGGCATGTAGATTCTGGACTTCGGCCTTGTACTTGTCGACAAGCTCCTCGAGTTCTTTCACTCGCTGAGAGCGTGCTTGGTCAAATTGCTCAGGCTGGAGCGTCTCATCCTCGGTATCGAAAGTCTTGAGCTGTGCGCGAAGGTATTCTACCTCCTTCACGGCCAAGGCACGCTGTCGGTCGAGTCGTAGTCGAGCTTTATCGGTGTTGGTCGCGTTAGCTGCGCTCTTTGCGTTCTCAATTTCGCCCATGAGGTGAGACTTTTCGTTATGCAGTGACTGTATGGTACTCTGCGCCGACATGATTTCAGCCTGCAGGGTACCCAGCTTCTCAACATAGGAGGCATTGGTAAGACGTTCCTCGACAAGGGCTCTTGCCACGGCTTCTGGAGAATCGAACTCGGCCTCATTCATCTCAGCAGCATTCCTCAGATATGCCGACCAGGCCAATCGCTCATCCTCAAGACGCTGGCGTTGGATTCGGGCCTCGGCAAGCTCAGCTTCAACCAATTCTGCAGAATCCAACCTTCGCTGTAGGGTTCGCTTCTCTTCCTCGACAACTTCGACGGCTTTGCTCAACGCCCGTAAATGCTTAAGCTCGGAAAGTTGATCGCGGTTCGTTGACTCGAGGTTGCGAATATGTTGAACTTGTTCTGTCAGTTCCTGCCTGATAATCTCCATTGTCTCGGCATCGCCACTTTGCGCCTTGAGTCGCAAAACATCGGCTTCGAGGTTGGCAATCTGGCCGTCCTTGTCGGCCAGCTGGGCTTGTGTTTGTTGCAAGACGTTCTCTCGTTGCTCGCTCTCCTGTTCAAATTCTTGGATTGTCTTTTGGAATGCGGCGATCTGCATCTCCATGTCGGTAATCTTGCGATCGGCAATGCGGGCAGCATCGTCCTTCGCTGTTGAGAGGTCCTCCAACTGTTCCTGAAGCAGGCGGGCCTCATCTTCAGCTTCACGAGCCTTGCGCTCGAGCTGCTTTTTATCTCCATCGACTGACTCTTTGACTTCTTCCAATTCTCTCCGCAAAGCCTCTGATTGCGCTACTGCTTTCTCGCGCTCGGTCTCAGCAGCTTGTCGTTGTTGAGATTCGTCTTGCTCGCGTCGTCGAGCTTGTTCAAGCTTGCTATTATGTTGCGAGAGAGCAATTTCTTTCTCTTGTTCGCTGGTTTGCATTCGATATTGAAGAGTACCGATCTCGGCCTTTAAAGCCTCGATCTCTCGCCTGTACTTTTCGTACTCATCGGCGTCGGGAGGCGCCATGTTCTCCTTATGACTTTCGCGCGAACCGGGGCGGACAGATTCAGCGGTTATACTCTGTCGAGAAGAAGGGCGAGGTAGGTTTGATTCTCCAGTAAAGAGATTGTACGTGGGTTGTGTGGCGCGAAAGGCGGATATCTGCGGTGATGGATTCGCGGTCAGAACCAATTGATGAAGCTCGGGTATGTTTGTTTTGTTTTGTTTTGTTTTGGATGTTGACTTACCCTGGACTTTCGCAGTGAGGTGTGAGGTTGATCGTTGGCAGAAACACTGCTTCTGAATCTGTTGTTAACCGAGCTCCTACGGCTTCCACGCCCATCAAAGTCGTTGGGCGTGTGGGCGCGCATTTTTTGCTGTCTGATAGATGCTGTGTGTTGGAGGTAGAGCAATGGCGGTCGCGGAGCAGCCATTTGCGATCACAAGAGCTTGCGACATCACGTGACGCTGCAAGGCCTCAGCTTCATGTGTGAAGCTGAAAACACACGCTCAATGCTGCGAAGCAAAGGCGGTTACGTATTCTGAGATAACAAGTCATGCATGTTCTAGAACAAATTATTAAAGCAGAAGTCCGCATCCTCAAATAGATACGGTGAAGTGTAGGGTGTGTGATTCGGAAGAGAGATACGTCTTGCTTGCTATGTGTTATCAATCTAGCACTTCACGGTAGGTTTAAAAGCATCAGGTTATTCATATTTTATCTAGTCATACCGCTATTTACCTATACGCTTCGAAAACCATCAGCCTTCGTCATGGGTGTAGAATTCTGCATTCTTCTTTTGTTCTCTTGGATATGGAGCATCATTGAATTAAGCTCGCATGGCGCCCAACGGTTGGTTTTAGCTTCACATGTTCCATAGTTTGTGAACAGGTATTTGACTGTACGCTATTAAGCATAGCCGTTGATTGAACGCCAAAAGTATCCGTCCATAGGTAACAGTGTATTGCGGTGAAACTCCTGGACTTTGTCCTCTGCAGTTTGTTTGGATGGAACGTTACCAGTTCGCAAGGGAAAAGGCCCCTGCAAAGCTTCTCTCCTCATTAATAATTGTCAATGACGCATCCTGGTAAAACGTTCCTGAGCTTTCCTCTCCAAGATGCCAAGTGCACATCGTCCAGTGACGTATTGTACCTGACGAGGAGGGACCCTGTCCCGTCGGTGGAGCCACTTTTGATTGGCTCTCGTCACGTTCCTTGGACCTCGTGATCCACCCTTTCTATTTTGTACTGTCAAGCTTCAGCTCTCTCGTCAGAACCGACGACCACATTACGATTATCCGCTTACAAAACCGAGCTCCACTGACGTCGGCTTTACATTGGAGGACCCCATTCGCTCCCTTGACTTGACTTGCTTCTTGCATATCTTCTCTGTCTCTTGCGAATGGAGCGTTCTACCAGGTAGCAGCTAGAGCAACCCTCGACACCAACGCAGTTTCAACTGCACCATTACTTCATCCGACGCATTCTAAGCTATCATCTTGTTAATAGGCATTTTCTGTTCCCTGCCAACAATACAAATTTCTAACAATGGCCCCAATTGGCCTCAGGGTAAGCTCCCACTTTAGCTATGCCCCTCCATTATATCCTCCTTCTAACAGCTTCGCATAGTCGTCCGTGACCACCAGAGCCATATCCCTCCGACCCTCCCACTCCCGTCTCGTCCCTCTCTGTTCTCGACAACTCTATTCTACACAATACGGTTTTTCGCCTACTACACCACGATGGTCTCCCGACTCAACAAAGTCCTCGTCCAACAGCAGCAGCTCGGGAAGCTCGGCAACCAACTCCGACGGATCCATGTCGAGCAGCGCATCCTCAACACCACAGACCAGTAAGCTCAACATCTTCAGCAGCGAATGGGAAGATCTCGATACCAAGGTCAAGACCTTTGAGGACCTGCCGCATCGTCTCTTTGGCGCCAACCAACATATGATCATCAACTATGAGCTCAAAGAAGCTTTGCGACTTATGCTGCGCCAGTTCAATGCGCCCATAGTATACTGTTTCGCCTATGGCTCTGGAGTCTTCCCCCAAGGACCTTCCAAGGCCAGCTTATCCGAGAGCGATTTTCGCGCTGTTCACCCGAATCCACCAGAAGCACTCATGAAGTCGCAGAAGGGCTCACCTAAGGTGCTCGACTTTATCTTTGGTGTATCGCATGTCGAGCATTGGCATTCAATCAACATGAAGCAACACCGAAACCATTATTCTGGTCTTGCATCTTTAGGTTCTGGTGTTGTCTCGCGCGTCCAGAATTGGGGTGCTGGTGTCTACTTCAATCCATACGTCGAAGTAAACGGCATGCTTATCAAGTATGGCGTGACGAGCATCGACAACCTTGTCCACGATCTCTCCTCCTGGGATAGCCTGTATCTTGCAGGCCGTCTCCAGAAGCCCGTTAAGATTCTCCGGGACCATCCTCGTGTCCGACTTGCCAACCAGCACAATCTCATCGCCGCTGTCCGAACCGCACTACTCCTCCTACCACCAGACTTTACCGAAGCCGAGCTCTACAGCACCATCGCTGGTCTAAGTTACTTGGGCGATCCGCGTATGTCTCTGCCCACGGAGAATAAGAGTAAGGTCACAAACATTGTGGAGAACAACATTATCCATTTCCGCCGTCTCTACGCCCCTCTCATCAAGACTCTTCCCAACGTCGACTTCACCGGGTCCAGTCGCATCGACGACACCGACTGGATCATGAGCCCTGAAGCCGACAACACGCTCCAACAAGACATGGACCCCGTGCGACGCGGTAACATGGTCAGACGTCTACCCCAGACCTTCCGATCACGCTTGTACTTCCAATACCAAAAGCGATTCGGCATTCCCCGCGGAGAGTTCAACGAGCTCATGAAGGCTTCAATCGATGAAGAAGGTGGTGCTGTAAAGAAGATGCAGGGAGGAGACTTTGAGCGTCGCATAGCCACTGACGACGCCCAGAAGTTGCATGAAACCGTGCGCTTCGTCATCAAGCAGACCGTCAGTTGGCCCAGTACCGTACAGAGTATGAAAGGCCTCTTGATGGGCGGTGTTTCGCGGACATGGCGATACCTAGGGGAGAAGTATTCTAAGTGGAAAAAGGATCAAGTGAGCAAGAAGACCAAAGAGCTCTCTGAAAAGTCAAAATAAGATCAGTAACGGCCGATGTACATTAATGCCCCATAACACTATTTTCACGTCCTACCAATGCTTGTATGAAAGGCGGAAAGCGAACGAGGAGGAAAAGCGTCAGTTTGGAGTCTCAGGACCGGCGAGGACAAAATTGGGATTAGTATAGACCCAGCGAGGCCGAACAAAATACGTTGGACACACAGTCCTTTTGATAATTCATCCCCCTCAGCTATATAGACGTGGTTTTGTTCAGGTTCCTTACATACATGCGACACTTTCTCCAACCCAGACAACGCTGGTGTTTCCCAAAAATACATATGGATTAGCATACAAAGAAGATGATTAAGGAAGACAAAGGGAAGAAAGAGTGAAAGTTCACCCCAGTCAAGCCATTCACGCTCGCTATTCAATGCGCCGCCATGAAGAACATTGCGTCTTCTGTGGCTTCTCTATCCATGCACGTGAAAATGTTTGAACACCATTTATCGCCCTTCATATTTGCCGCTGACGAGTTTCCTTGACGCAGGCACGTCTACCCACTTCTGCTCTGTGCTCGCACTATCGTCTGCAAAAGGATCGTCGTCGGATACATCTTTGCCTTTACCCTTGCCCTCATCGAGTCGGGAGATGGAGATGCCACTTCCAACAGGTTGATCGCCCGAGGCTGTGTATTCCCACCGAGCTTCGATTTTGCCTGGCTTAGGCTCTGCGCCCTCTGCGCCGATGATACGGCATACGATCTTCTGGGGTTCGGTGGTGAGGGTGAGGTCGCCTATGCGCCAGTAGACGAGATGCTTGTCCTTGAGGTGTATTCCCACGGGCTTTGTTTGGGCGCCGCTTGATCGGCCCTCGTATGTGGCGACGATGACCACGTTGTGTAGTGAGACAGGGGCGGTAAGCTTGGAGGATGGGTTGAGCTGGTATTGTAGCAACAGTCCGAGCTTGTCTCCCTGAGGCTTCCACGCGGGCCTCAGAAGAAGAGGAGCATGCTCGCCCAATGTTGGGGTTTCGGAATCATCGGAGAATACTCGGTATGAGAACGCGGTGGCGTTCTTGGTGAGGTGAGATACATCGAGGTTGAACTGATCGTTGTGGTCAGGAGATGAGTTCTGCACGAAGATGCGGTTCGGCCCGATGCGCTCCAAAGCCGCAAAGTTGTTGATGCGGATCGTTTCGTAGCCTAAGCGTGTTAATGAATGTGTTTAGTGTGACTGAAAGGCTACTTACTCTTTGCATCGCCTGAGTCACTTGGGTTGTTGACCAAAGCAATCTCACCAGTGATGGACGCCGACTTAATGACACCATCCTCAAACACAGCAGAGACGCTTTCAATGATGGACGTGTTCAGACCTGGAGCAGTCATCTGGGCATGTTGGGGATGGTTTAGACCCCCCAATGAGTTGCCCGATCTCACAGATTGCGTATCCGAAGTACCGGCAATGCTGGCCTCTGATGCTAGGGCTGCAACTGCACTTCCCTTCGAAGTGGATGGCGCAAGAATTGGAGATACGGGCAAGGCACTTATGGAGGAGTCCGTGCCGCTCTCAGGCAGGTTGGGTGGCGGCACGTACATCGTATGGCGCACATCGCGACGACCTCTCACTGTACCACTGCGACGAGTGGCCGGCCCAAGCTTTAAAGTGTTGGCGAGGCTAGACATCGCGGCCAGCTTGGCATCTGGATCCTCATCCTCGACAGGTCTCTGCTGGATGTTGACCTTGAGTAGTTGGTCGGGATCTTCACCAGACTCCCTCTGGGCTTCACGCTGAGCTTCGGAGATGGGGTCGTTCATTGGGGGTGGAACGTTGAATCCTTCAGCATCCTTGGTTCCGATTGGTGGCGGCGCGGGAAACTCGTTCTCTTGCTTGTGCGACGGAGGAGGGCCTGGAGGCGGTTGGACATCTGACAGATCGGGCTCGTGGTTGCCGTTGACTATGCCTCCCGCTGTCTGTGGGATGGGGCTGTCGAGCAGAGTTCCATGGTGCGACATGCCGTTCGTGTTCTCATGCGAAGGCTCGGGTCTAGGCAATTCATTGTCGTCATCGGGGAATTTGGGTACATCGGGGGTTTCTGCTAGGGAGGACAATCGATGGTGCTCCTGGAGGTTGCTGGAGGAGCCTCGAGGCGAAACACCGCGGTCGTTCTGGCTGTGGCTAGTTCCTAGTCTTCCAAAGCTAGGCCCCAGCTTTCCAGGTGAAAGCTGGCCAAAACCGGCGTGCATGCTCTGTCTTCTACGTCCGCCAAACATGGTACCGAGGCGGCGGAGTTTGCCCCCTGTAGGTTGTCAGCTGTCGGTTATCAATCCTCTTTACAATTGACTTACCTGGTTTCTCCTGGGGAACCGAGTTGTTCTCGCTCACATCATCGTCGCCAGCGTGAGAAGAAGCGGGGGCCGGAACAGGTGCGGGAGATGATGTCTGAGCACCCGAAGCTGGCAGGTTGGTGCTATCGGCCGTGCTTGGTGGTACTGGTGTCGATGGCGTGGTACCTGTAAAGGACGACTGGCGTGTTGAAGTTCTTGTAGGAAGCTTCGTCTTGCCAGCCGTGGCCTTATTCACGAAAGACTGAATCTCTTGGGTGGTATCAATCTCAAGCATCAGTGCGAGGGTCTCCATGGCATTCTCCTGTACCCGCTGGGATGAATCGGATTCGTGGGTCTGGTACTGGGTGAGAAGATCACGCAGGTTGTTGACACGCGATTCATCGAGGGCCTGGAGGGATTCGAAGATGAAAGGCGCCTGTGATTCCCACTGTCCGGTAGCAGATTCGAGCCTGGATGAGGCGGCATCGACCTTGGAAGTGTTTGCGCGACCTCCCTTCTTAGTGAGCTTGTCGACACGATCTTGTGACTCCTCGAGGTCCTTGGCCATTGATGTCAGGTTGTTGGCCATGGTGTTCATGTTCTGAACGTCCTTGCGGTTGCTGAAGTTGCGCAGTGGATGCTCGATGTCTCTCTCGATGCGATCGGCAAGCTGGTGATGTGAGTGGGCAATGCTCTCGGTCGAGTCAACGATTCGATTCCATGGCGCTTGGAAGACACTGCAGCAGATGTGAGCACATTGCGACAGTAAGGCCTTGAGGAGACTTACCCTAGCTCGGACTGAGCATTCGGCACCTTGAACAGAGCGAGCTTTTTCAGACCCTGCACGTATTGATCCTCTACACGACGGCGCTCCTGTACATAATTGATTAGTGGGATGTTGATGACACTCGCAGTGTGATGCCATGTCGCTACGTAGCCATTGGCGGTTTGCGGAATTGTCGTACCTGGAGCCAGTCGGCAATTTCGTTGTTGACGCGGGACATGCGCTTCATTCGTTCGTTAAGGGTATGCGCCGCCTGGCTGGGCTGGAGAGTTGCCTATGAATTGCGCAAGAGGAGTCAGCTAGAGCTCAACCAGACCTTGCATCGAGTATGCCTCCATTGTCGCTCACGGCGATGCAATTGGAGGCAGCGGGAAGGGAATGGCTCACCAGCATGGCGGGATATTCGGCCCTGGCCATGTCCTCCATGATGGACCACGGCGCAAATTGAAACTGGAATTATATATAGGTGCGGAGAGAGAGTAGTGAATTAAGTAGAGGATTAATCGCTCGAGATGCTGCGCATGGCGTTTAGGTGAGCGAGAGGGGTCGGTCGAGCTCCAGAGGTGGCCAAGAAGAGTCGACGTCGGACAAGGAGCTTCTTTTGGATGCGATGGAGCGTAAACCAAGGGGCAATGCTAGGTCGTCAGTGGTAAACAATGTCGATATTCGAGGTTCGGAAGAGTCGGAGCGAGTATCCGTGGTCTTGTGTAGGTATTATTGCCACAAAAATGCACAGATCCAAGATGCAGGCGGCACGGGGTTGTAGGTTGGATGAGTAAAGGTCGCCGCAAGGTAGGAATTAATGCCTGGGCTGGGACAACGGCTAAAAGACTCGGAGAGGCTGGCGCTAAATGAGCAGACAAGAAACAAGACAGGGCTGCTGGAACTGGAGCTGGGGTAGCTTGATCTAGAGACAGTGGAGCCTAGAATGGGCGCGGCGTTTGGTGGTTGGTGGTTGGTGGCTGGTCTGGTCTTCGAGAAGTCGGCCAAGAACAAAGTCACGAGAACAAGCATGACCTCATAGCCTCGGTAGTATCTTATTTTACCTTAATTATATTTATTTTAAGTTTCTCTATTTATCTCACCAAGAATCGATCTCTGCTGCGGAATTGCCAAACCAAACATTTCGTTAACAATTAGGTACATGTACCCTAAGGTAGTCCGACTGATCGCCTCTCCTGTCTCGAGAGACACTCAGACACAGCTGCCAGGCCCCTGCTCCTCGTCATGCTTGGCCCCCTTGTTTCTGCTATATGAAATTGCGGGCCTCGTCTGTTTCTTCTCTGCCAGAAACCACACGTTCAACCTGAGACTCCAGACCAGTCGAGGCGGGGAAATTTGAATGTTATGCTCCAAGCCTTGACATCAATTGACTTGTCAACTCTGATACATCCCATCGACAATGACGCTCCCGGAATGGAAAGCAGCTCTGACTATGTCCCAGCGCTACGAAACCATCCAGAAGATGTAAGTTGACCTCACTCGAGTTTGGCAATTGCTGGCTTACACCCCCAAGCCAAGACTCCCTCTCGACAACGAGTATGAGTGAGGCCATTGCCATTGAACAGGCTGCCTACCAGATCTCTTCTACTCAGGTGCGCCCATGTCATGCAGCGGTCCAGAACTCGCGGATCCGCTGACGAGGCCTAGGACGAGTACAATCTCGCCTGTCAACCAACTTCAACACCCACGCCTCCGCAATCTCAAGAGGATGTTCTCTATGAGGGCGACTCTGGTATTCGCATTGGCCCTTATGGAAACTGTCGCCCTGTGTCAGATGGTGTCACTTCAGAGGTCTATCGGTCGGGAGATAAAGCTCTCAAAGTCATTGTGACATACCAGGACATCGAGCCTCATAACCCCCAGCGTGAGGCTAAGATCCTGAAGACTTTGCGATCACCTTGCATCCCTCTGCTCGAGACCTTTCGCGATCAGGAGCAGCGATTCGTTCTTGTCTTTCCTTTCATGCCTTATACGCTTGCCGATCTTCTCGCCAAAGGTCCCTTGCCTCTTGACTCTCTACGTCCCATCTTCAGGGATATTCTGCAAGGTCTGAAGGACATCCACGCACAAGGCATCATACATCGAGACATCAAGCCGTCTGCAATTCTGCTGTCCTCTCCTAACGGCCCAGCGTATCTCTCCGACTTCGGTACAGCATGGCATCCCGAGCTATCAGTCTGTTCGGAGCCAGCTGATGACAAGATCCTCGATATTGGAACAGGCCCATACCGTGCGATAGAAGTCCTCTTCGGGAATAAGTCATACGGGCCAGAAGTCGACATGTGGGGACTTGGTGTAATGCTTGCAGAGGCACTTCGCGATCCTCCTACACCCATCTTTGAGTCCCGCGCTGTTCACGAAGACGGCAACCAGCTGGGCCTTATCCTAAGCGTCTTCAAAACCATCGGAACACCTACGCCCGAGACATGGCCCGAAGCAAAGCGATTCAAGGTCGCACCTTTTGAGCTCTGGACCGTATTCCCTGCGCGCCCCTGGGAAGAGATCCTCCCAGACGTGAATCACGACTTCATAGACCTCGTGTCGTCGCTCGTGAAGTATAATAGCCAACGACTCACTGCTGAACAGGTAAGTTTTTCATCGGTCCATTCTCAATCTGCGTGACTAACTTTGTTAGGCTATTGAACACAAGGCCTTGTCGTGAAACTGTAGCATCATCACACTTGGTTTATTGAAGTGAGCCAGCAGTGCGCGGCTGATTGACAAAACAATGCAACCAACAACTCTGAGTCAAAGACAATATACAATAAACAATCTCAGACTCAGTACCTCTTGCCGATTATATATTCCGCTTGCGACATCTCCTTCCTTGCTCCTTCCCCAATCTCATGTCAATCTTGTGCAACATAACAACCTCGTGGAACAAATAAACTTATATTAAACAAACACACAACCGTAAACCGACAAGATGCCCAATAACACAGGCAAGCACTACACATCCTGCGTTTGTATTGCTCTAACATTAAACAGACAACACAAATACTTCCATCGATACCACCAAGTCCAGCACTGGCGGCAATGACCCAAAGCTCCTGCCGCCCAAGACCTTGGAAAAGGTCAAGCAGTGGGCAAAGAAGGACATAGATAACGACAAGGATACTGAGGAGGGGGGTGTCAAGCTGGAGCAAGGTTCGGATACCGAAGAGGGTGGCGTCAAGCTGTAGATAGAAACAAAGACGAGCAGTATCACATTCAGGTACTCAGAAAGTTTAGGAGAGCAATCCAAGCCACCATGATAATACTACTGCAGGAAGGTTTATTCCCTGTATACATTCAGTTATGCAGGTAGCAATATGATAGTAGAAAGAAGGCAAGGTTTAGTCCCTTGATGTACACAGTCAGTACTGTATGTGGAAGGGTAAATGCCTCTGTACATGTTTATATTGCGAAAACCCTCCATCTTTTGCTTAGCCATCTTCCTCTTCTCATAGTTCTCACCCTTATCATCATCGCCAACCGGGTGGTGGCCTTCACGCACCAGGTCAGAGGGTGGCTTCAACGGGTGAGTACGTGATCGATGCAAATAGTTACTTCCTGACATGCCCACTGTGGACTTCCCTGCCGATGTTTACCACCTTCAATTCTTTCCAGGTCGGCAACCGTCCTACTCTTCGAGCGTATGGACACTCTACTGCTTGTATACAGACCACAGAGTCCGCACGAACATCTACAGGCGAAGCAGGATGTTAGAAAAGATAGGAATGTCAATGAGGGAGGTTGTCAGCGCCAACGGGTCCAGGTAGCTAAACTAACTTATTCCTTGACACACTCACACGGGCAGCAGCTACAGTCTGCGATTTGTAGTGACCCCGGACACCCCGGATTTATTTCCTGTCCCTGAACCGTCTTTTTCTGGAAGAGACCATACACATTCTTTTCCCCTGGTCTCAACAAATGCGGTGCTGAGCTGGACAAGGTTCTGATACCAATCAGTTATTGAACTTGTCAAAATGTGCCAATTAAAAAAGTTCTTTTCTATTTTCTAACTAACATATATCCTTGACCTATGTCCCAAGTTGTGTTAACCCATTTTAATCTATCACTGACGTCTCTTCTGCGTATCCGCACCCAGGTAGTCAATGGGATTTCTGCACAACGGGCAGGTATTCTGGTTGCTGCTCTGGAACCACTTGTACAAACAAGTCCTGTGGAACAGATTCTTGCATGTTGTACATCGCTTATCCGGCATGCGCTTATCCGTTGAGATAATGCTGTAGCAAATTGCGCACTCGCTCTGGCCCTTGAGCGCACCGATGATGTTTCGCTTGAACACCTGCAGACCATCGATGATGTTGCCGTTAGAGAAGGTAATGACGCCCTGCGTGGTCATGATCCAGCTCTGCCACTTCTTTTCATTGACGGCAACCCGGTTAAGGCTCTGGACGACGACGTTCTCGATAGGGTAGTTCTGTGGGATCTTGATGGTAATGGCGGCCTGGCTCTCATCGACCTCGTAACCCGCTGTAACTTCCCTGGCGGCTCGAGCAACACGCACAGCGAGCTCCTGCTCATCCATGGCGGGTGGCTCTTGAGTCTCGGCCCACTGTTGAACTTCATCTAGGGCATCGGAAATGATAAGAGGCGAGAAGTACTTCGTCGTCCAGGACTCGACTGCAATTCTCGTCTGCTTGGAGCGACAGTCAATGTACCAGGCGCGGAATAAGCCAGGAGTGTACCTGTGCAGGAGATAAAAGTTGTGAATAAGCAACCACTGCATGTTCTTCTCCTCAGGCTCGGACTCCGCCAGCTTCACATCGTAATCTTTGATGTGCTCCGAGGTGAGGTTGACCTTTTCGAGCTTGAGAGGGTGTGCGGCCGAGTGGCCTAGCACATCAAACATAAAGTCTAGCAAGGGCGCCACGTAATTGTCTTGCTTGAGGTTCTCGTTAAAGTCGTTACGGATCTTGAAGGACGAGGTCGAGTAAGCATCGAAAACGAGCTTCCAGGACAGGAGGTAGGAGCGGATGGGGGAGGGGAACTCGGCGAGCATCTCATCAGAGTACTTTTCGAGTGTAGGAGCGTCGAGAAGTAGTGAAAGTAGTTCGTCGGGCAGACGAGCATCTGTTTGTATGTTAGTCATCGCATGGTACGGCTGTAGTTTGTGCATACCTGTCTTGTCCAGCATAGCGTCGACGGACTTTTGCTGCTGCTGTTCGGGGAGTGCCTTGTGGAGGAGATTGAAAGCAGCTGTCTGGATGTCGCGTGAATCTGACGCCACCAAACCAAAGATATCAGAAAGATCAGGCACGTGTCGCAAAGAGATCTTCTCAACTTCTCGACAAAGCATGGCATCCACAATCTCAAGGGGCTGTGAGTTAACATCACGAGGGAGTCGCAGTAGCTCAACCAAAGCTCTAGGCTTCGCACCAGCATATTCCTTGAGGGCATCTTCAAGATCATCATTGGGCTCCTGGAGAGATTCGATAGTCTTGAATAGCTTAAGCGAAGAGTGAATGAAGGGAAGAGCCTCATCCAACTCGAACTCGTGGGCACGATTCCAGAGCGAGATGCAGAACTCGATTGTCTTTTCCCAGTATGATCCATAAACATCCTTCATGCAGGGCAGTAGCTTGTTGAGAGCGCGACAAATCTCGGCACAAAGGGCTGGGCTCAACTGCTCAGGTTCGTCAAGCCATGATGTGATTTGACGGACGGCGAAAACGACTCGGTTATTAGCCACAGGCATTTCACCCGCCTCGTAAATCTGAGCGCATGATGAAAGTAGGACAAGAGTCATCAGGGTCTTATCGCTCTGAACACTGGCTCCTGCGATCTCACTTACGACTCTATTGCAGAAGGTGTTCGCGGCCTTGGAAGGCTGGAGAGTCTCTCCAAACCCGGCAATAATCGCTGAGGCAGGTAGCACTGTCGTAGGACCAACCTTCAGGATATCAGGCTTTAGAAGAGCATCTTCAAAGCTTGACGATGCACCGTGAGCCTCTGCTAAAAATTGCACAAGCTCACTAAACGCCCTTGCACTGTACAGGCCTCTGGGTGTCAACTCTCTTGAATGCTGGGTCAACAGATCAATAAGATCCTGGATGATCGACTTCTCACCCGAGTCATCCCAAGGCTTGGCGTCAGCAGCCATATTGTGCAAGATACCACGTGTCTTAGAAACGAACTCCTCAGCCTGGGAGCTAGCTTCGGCATGTTTCAGAGTCTGCCACAAACGGTTTTCCTCCATGCAAGTGATCTGGTCAGAGATGAGTTGCACAGTCAAACACTGAAGATACAGTAGCTCAAGCTGGAAGGGCTTCGGCAGCTGTGATAGCGGAAGCTTATCTGATAGTTGAGAGACGTAGAGGGCCATTCTTGCAGGAATAGCACGGCCCTTTCTATCTCTGTGAACTCGAAGTTGTGTAGATCGAGGGGCTCCCTTCACTAATGCAGCAGCCCCGCCAATGCTATTGGTGATGGACAGCGAGGGGTTGACGGACAATTCCAAGAACGGGGCAAGCTCTTTCATCCACACATTAGTGCTTGGGAAGAGTTCTTCGGATGGGATATCACTCGAGGCGGCATGGTACGCTTGCGATACCAATGTATCAATACTACGAAGAAGTTAGCATGCATAAAATAAATAAGGTTCGGGGTATCTCACTCTAGAGACTGTGTGCCTGCACGTTCAAGGTTAGCTTGAACGACAGCAACAACAGGCAGCTTTCCGTCGGTGTGAGTGTCCAGAAGGGTGCGAATAGCGGTTGCCTTCGAAGAAATGGCACTGTCTTCAAGCTCAGACAAGCCCAACAACAGCGCGACTAATGTTGTATGAACGCGTTCGTCCCGAGAGAACAGCTCCGGTCGCCCTTTGGCCGCGATCTCCAAAGCCTGGAGTGTAGACTCTGTCTTTTGAGGCTCCTTTTCGAGGATCTCCACAAGCGCCTGCACAAGCTCTCGATAATTGCTATCTGTCAGAGTCTGATATGTAACAGCGGCTTCCAGCAGCTCCCAGTTGTTGCTGTTGCCAACTGCTAGCAGCACAGCTTGTCCAATGATATGCTTTTGCAAATCCATGTTGCCCTTTGCTAAAACAGCCCCTCTGTCATTCGATATGAGGGATGCGAGGGCTGAATCACGCATGGCATCAGATGGCAAATCGAGCACAGCTTCAACCCAGGAGTTCCAAATCGGGGCGAATTGAGTGGATACGGAGCCGAGTAGGTGAAGAGAAGAAAGCAAATACCGGGAAGAAGGTGAGGTGATAGCTTTAGCTGTGTCATCCCGAGCCATGGCAGTGAAGAAGGTTGAGAGCTTTGAGGCACCGTCGCCATGTAAGAGGCGTGGGGCCAGACTAAGCGCATACTCGATGATTCGGGCAGCACCATATGGCTTCAGGTTTCGACTCTCCAGAAGGGTGATACTCTGGGCAATGACCTGAAGAGACGGTTCGGCCGTATGGTCAGGAACATCTTCTGTTAGCTCGATTATCCTGTCCTCAATCTGACCTACAAGGCCGAACCATCGTCGGCCTTCCTCGGAGATCTTTTCCTGAGACTGTTGATATTCTCGCGAAACCTCGGGCAGTGACCCAGAGATCTTGGCACAAAATATACTGGCTAGTCGGTTCCATTCTTCCTCAGATGCCGATACTACAGAGGGCGAGGCTTGGACGGTGGCAATGTAAGCTTCGACCAGGACAGAAATGGCATTAGGACCCATTGGGATGGCAACCGTCTTTTCTGATACTGAGAATAGGAACTGCTCAATGAGAGGGAAGAGGTGTTCTTGAACAAATGGTAGCTGGTCGTCGGCTGGTAGGTTCTTGAGTAGTCGCTTGGCTGTATCGATGAAGCATTTCCATGCATATGAAGTATTGGTCCGAGGCTCCTCGCGGTGGGTGATGCCGGACTTGAGAGACGACAAGAACTGGGAGGCAACCTCTGGTGTAATCAGATCTGATGGCAGAATCATCAATAGTTGATCCAGGTATTCCCAGAACTTGGGTGGGCTTCCCTGAGACCCCTTGCAAATGAAAGCTTGCAGTCTACCCAGAGGAGACTTAGGCCCGCTTGACGACTTTGCTGATGACCAAACATCGGGATATGTTTGGGTCATCTTTGTTAGGGCTCGCACATACTCCAGGGCCGAGCCAGCTTGGTTTGTCTTCAAGCCGCCAGTGATGAAGGCTTGCTTGACCTTCGGATCATCTGCATAGGGTAACTTCCGGTTGATGGAAGCAAAGAGAAGTTGGCAGACAGTCTTTCTGACTGCTGAGTCGTTGTAGGTGATAGTCTTCCAGACATTTTCTTCTGCGAAAAAGTCATCATAGCGAGATTGCAGCTTCTCCAAGTTACTTGGTTCGACCCTTTGTAGTAAACCCAAGACAAGCGATAAGCTGGCAGTGACAACTCTGAAGTACTTAGCCTCGGAATCTTCTTGTGTTGTTGAACGTTCGTCGCTCAGTGTATCTTGTGTTTCTTGAATAGCGTCAATGGCATAGTCAAGGATCTGGGCCTGACACTTGTTCCAGAACGCAAGGACCTTTTCAGGGGTGGTGAGAAACGAGGTTAGACCGTCGCTAGCAGCCCTGGCTACCACGCGGTCACGGTCATACAGGCCAGCAAGCCATGCGGCGACGATCTTTGGGAGATGGCGCTCAAACCTCTTTCGAGCAGACTTCATAAGCTCAAACTGGAGGTTATGCGCGAGCTCACGGACACGACGTGAGTTGTCTATGGATGTGCGAGGATATAATTGAACCTGTCTAAAATGTTAGTCACGCCGTAAAATACACATGGAACTTGCTTATGACAACTTACCCAGACATCGAGGATAGCCTCTTCGACCCCGCCATCCTTGTCAAACGGGTGAGCCTGGACGTAAGCTAGCAGCTCCTCGAGCGCCTTTGCCTTGGTGGTGCTATCTTTCTTCAGAACGTTCTTGAGCGACACAACAACATTTGGATCCGAAACAGCTGAGAATGACGGAGGCTCGGCGAGGTACGACAGGGAGGTTCCGGAGGCGGCAGTGCCAAAGCCCCCGAAGCCTGCGAAGCCGGAGCGGGGTCCGTCGAATCCACGGCTGGCCGGTTTTCCCTGAGACCGCTTCATAGCTGTGAACTGTTGTATGAGTGTGCAATAAGGATTGGTGTCTAGGGTGTATAGGTCAGGTGCCAGGTGCCGCTCGGCTGATAGTCGCTCTCTAAATCGGCAGAGGCTTGCAAGGCTGATGATGATATCAAATTTGGTGGTGAGGAACCAACAAGTGATGTCACACGTGGGCACTGACCGTGGTTGGATTTAGCGACAGACGAAAGAGCGGGTCAAATTGGCTCCACTGTTTGCTCATGAGCCTCACTCACGATGAAAATAAAGAAGAAGAAAAATGGATGACGAGACGATTGATGAAGAGATGGAAGAGCCCCCTTTGTTTAATAACCGACTGTGATATAATGCGCTGTTTTGCGCTGTTTTTATAAGCTCACGTATGTTTCCCCTTCAAACTATCACGCCGAATCTACTCTCTGGCCGTCTTGACTCACGCCGACGTCCCCGATCCTTTCGAATGACAAAGAGTACGGCACAAATGGTAAGAACCTTGATCTGACAAGATTGGCCATTTCGCCTTTTGTTCCTCGCCATTGAGTCTGTACATAGTAGAAATAACGGTAAAAGTCTATGCAAGGTTAAAATCTTGGTGGATGCTTTTCCCATAGTTCGGCGTGCGAAAGTTCCAAGACGTGCCCAGTTTTTCCACACATGCACATACAAAGGGTCTTCAAACGTAGTGACGAATCTTAATATGATTATAATATATCCTTTACAAGAGAGCTCTTGAGGGCTTTGAAATATATTCAAGCTATGTTTAATAATTGTTTGAAGTTTAGAGCCCCATTTCTCTTCAAGTGGGATTGACAGCGGTAGTTTCATTTAACGTTGATCAGTGCCTGCATCTTTATTGCCGATACTTCGAGTTGCTGACTTTTCACTGTCAATTATTTGCTAGGCAAGCTAAGTATGGCACACTGCGCGGACCTCTACTCTCGGTTCGTTCATTGCATATCAACCGACGGAACCCCTGCAACCACTCCTCAAAGCGTCGACTTACAGCTCATGGCTAAACTAGCGATTTCAAGAGGCGCAAAGGTGACTTATCGACTGGGAGTGACGTTGAAGAGCAGTAAGCACAGGATGCATTCCGACATATGTACCTCGGTAGATTCAGTGTCAATGCGAAGGCATTGAATAACTCGGTTTGCATCGCTATGCGCGTTTAAAGAAAAGAAAGTACAGAATGCGAACGGCCTTGTTTTGTTCAATTGCCCGGTAACTCGCAAACGGATCGCCGCTGCATGTGAGCATGTGAGAGTATCTGATGTACCGAGTACATCCTTTATGTCCTCGTTTCAGTAACAAAAGCCCCTGTCGTCCTGCAAACCACCGCGGTATGCGCTATTAAATCGACCGCCAAAACAAAGATAGCCTCTAAACGTTAGGGAGATCTGGGGTGCGTCGGTCCAGACCATCCGGTCTGGCGTGATAAGGCGAACACATCTCTTTGGCTTAGACGCTAGCACCGCCGGCCGTTGCTCCCCATTTCCGCTTCAATACAACCGAGATGAGTCCCCCGTCTGCTTGCGTGTGCCCTCAGGTCTCAGAGTCGAATGTCTTGAGGGTTCAAAGCCACAAAGACCCTGGCCAAGTCCTCTGATAAGCCGACTGAAACAGTACCTCAACCATCCCTGCCGCCTCGCGTGAGCCGCACCCTGAACAACTCCATGACGAGCAGAATGTCCTTTTACGGTAGTCACGATAGCTGCTTGTCGGCTCAGATTGTAGGAAACCATATCCGGCCTAAGCCAACGTGTCGCGCAAGAGAGGCTCTGAGGCCTGTGAGCTTGACGTCAACGGCTGGTGCACGAAACAGGCGGGGGCGGGACAGCGTCCGCTTGCCGCTTCGGGTTGATGCTTTCTTCCCCGCAAATGGACGACCAGTGGGTCTAAGCAGGCTGAGGCTGGTCCGAGTAAGACACGATACTCCCCTGCCTAAAGTACCTCTCAAACCATCAGCAGAGCTTGAGACACGTTTGCGGTCTTTTGCTCGAGAACGTCTGCGTATGCCGCATTCTTCAAGTGTCCAGTTCCTGGTAGAAGAGGCGTTCGACAGGAGTCACAAGTAACAACTGCCACCCGTGTTACCACTGTATCACGGCGTCACCTATTCCCAACTCACCCCAATCTTACACTGTTCTTCCCTCCATGTCCCCACTCCCCCAACTTTACAGGGTCCCTGACCAAACAGGGCCCCATCGCGTGTCGTTTGTCTTGTGTTAAATGTCTTGGGTTTCCCCTCTCGTAGCTCGTCATCTTTCCCTCCATTCCCCAGCTTCAAACTCTTCCCTTCTCGTTCAGATACCGCACTACGCTTTCGCTCTACCAATTCTCAATCAATTCTTATCGTGCTAGTCGCTGCTGTGTCTCACTTAAACATAACGACGCTTTCGCTACCTAGTCACTACGTAGTGCGTGCCTTGTGAGCTGTTCCAGTAGCTGACCCGGAATCAACCCTCGGATGCTTACCCTTCGTTATTCTTCTGGTAAGTTGTGAAGAGCAGTCACTGTACATGTCTAGCATTTGCACTCAGCGTACCCCATAGACTTGACTCACTTGCTCACATGGCTGACCCTGAGATAGCTCACTCTAGATTATCCACATCCGAAGCTTACGATGTTGGCTGCTACGCGCATCTGGACAAGTGAGAGGCTGCTCCAGTCTCACACTGCTCCGAACGTACTCCGGTCCACCGTTTCATTACAATCAAAATGTGACCAATGCAGAAGCTTTTCCTCGGCACCGACTTCTTCCATGTCTCCCCGATACCGTAATGGACGCCGTAGTGGTTCCATTAGACTCCAACCTCCTGCGCCGTTGATTCGCAACATTTCCTGGGAAAGTAGGTCAAGAGCCGCTTTCAGGCGGGCTATGAAGGGTTTCAATCAGCCCACAGATGCCAGCAAGTTTGCCAGTATGGACCAAGTCAAGACTTGGGCGAGTGACCTTTGCGGTCTTCGACCTGGGGCAAACATTGAAGATGTGGAACGAAATGCTATTGACCACCTGTTTCGGGGTGACAAGAAAGCCAACATTCGCAAGGCGACCTTCACCAATGGCCATCACTTCAGCAGTCCGCGTGCAGATGCGACAACACCCAGGAATACCCGATCATCTGCTATGTATGGAGAAGAGGCTACTTTCATTGACCCCATAACAAATCGTCGTGTTACCAAGCCGTCGAAAATGGGAACGGCGGCTCGATATGAAGATCTGGCAGAATACAAGCCGACCGACTTTGTTGACGTGTCCGCAAAGGCTGACTCTACTTCCAAGTATAACGACTTGGATAAGTATAAGCCCGCCAAGGATGTCGAGACCGAACAGCAGGATCAATCTGAGTACGAAGATCTCGATAAATATGAGCCGGTGGTCGATGAGAGACCTGCCCAAGATCAGCCCGTCGAGTACGACGACCTCGACAAGTATGGTCCTGTCAAACACAACGAGCCTGATGGCAAGCTACCAAAGACAGCTGAGGAAGACTCGAAACAGTACAATGATCTTCACAAGTACTCTTCAAGTAGGCTTGATAGCCCGTTGACCAAGCGTCAATTGACCACTGAAGAACAGTCCAAGCTGTACGACGATTTGGGCCACTACAGGCCAACGTACTGGAACGAACCCGATGGCCTGCGCGAACGTTCACTAGAGGAGCTTTCCAAGGATTACAAGGACCTAAACTCATACGAGCCTGTCAAATGGAGTGAACCTGACGGTCTACGTCGCTTGACACCCGAAGAGGAGTCCAAGCAGTACGACGATTTGGACTCGTACAAAAGTCCTTTTGAAACCAGCCGATCGGTTTTGAAAGCCCATGAGAAGGCTCAGATGGACGCTACCGTGCGAGGAAAGCCACTGGGCCCCAAAGTCGAGGCTCCTGTCGAAGATTTCGCAAGCAAATATGACGACCTTCACAAGTATGGACCTGTTCAATGGAATGAACCTGATGGTCTCCGAAAGCCCACCCCTGAGGAACTGTCTAAGAATTATGAGGATCTTCACTTGTACGATGCAGTAAGATGGAATGAGCCTGACGGTTTGAGGTCACTTACTGGGGAAGAGAAGTCTAAGCGCTACAAGGATACTCACCTCTACGCTGCTCACGATGTATCTCCCCCCATGACACGAGTGCATGCCGAGGAGGCTTCCAAGGTGTACAAGGATCTCTCCGGATACCGCGACTTTGAGAATGCTGATGAACATGGGCCACGCATCCACCCGGAGGAGGCTTCAAAACAGTATGCTGATTTGAACGCGTATGCTGCTTTTGAGAATGGTCGAACCCAGACAGAGCGCGTTCATCCGGAGCCGGCATCGACGCAGTACAAGGACCTGCACAAGTATCCCTCAGCTGGATTCGAGGAGACCGCTAGGGTTCAACATGTCCACCCTGAGGAGATGACCAAGAACTACACGGACCTTGATAGTTACAGACCCTCCGGTTTTGCTTCTCAGGCTCAGGCTTACCCTGTCCACCCCGAGGAAGCTTCAAAGGTTTACCAGGACCTACACAAGTATGCTTCAGTTCGTCACAATGAATCAAAGGTACCCAATGGCACAATTTCGGTCCCTCTGGATGAAGTCGCCCGCGGCCTCCGAGAGTTCGATTCCAAGGCAGGTTCCCAAGATTCCCTGGATACAACGTCAAGTGCTTATTATCGAAACCCCAACAGGTCTTTTCCCGACTCTACGGAAACTAGCGTCGACGACGTCGATTCTGGAAGTGCTGAGGCAATCCGAGCTGCGGTCCTACGTAGAGCCCATAAGAACAGTCAAGAAGTCAGGGACCAAGCTCTGACTGGCAGCAACGCTGAACTTCAACAGATATTACAGGAACCAAAGCTTACCGGAAACTATGCTCGGGACTTCCCGGAAGAGTTTGTGGCATCTTGGAGCAAGGAAAACTCGATATCCAAGTCAGCACTGTATCCCGACAACCGTGGAGAGAAGTCAGGGCTTGTGGAAGAGGTCATTGAGGATAACGTCGAACCTGAATCCATGGACGGGAGCTTTCCTATCGAAGACGCGAAGCTACAACCGGCACTGGATCGCTTTGCGGGACAGGGATTCAAGGAAGCTTACTCGCATAAATCCCAAGGCCTGCAGACAAGCTATTCTGAAGGATGTGGGCTCTCAACAACGCCTATATTACAAAAACGGGACACAGCCACGGAACTCAAGACGGAGGCAAATGAAGAAATTGAGGAGCCCAAATCCACCTTATACAAGATCCTCGCCTTTGATCCGACTTCAAAGATGATGAGTGTGGCGCAGGCTACTTCGGTGGTCGGTACAAACGAAAGCCCGATGTCCCTGCCTGACGCTCTTGTCCATTTGGCGGATCCCGCCAAATTTCTTCCCTACTTCAAATCGCTTCAGAACCAAGGCTATGAAGTGGTATCAGGAAACGGTCATGTGTTGATCTTCCGACAAGTACGACCGGCCTCGAAAAGATCGGTTGGTGCTGCTATCAACCCGGTCGATGAGATGCTTAGTCAAGGGGGAACATTTCCTACCTCTGACAGCATCTCGACTGACACTGCAGGTCAAAGACGTGGGCATTCGTGGACCAAACGCCGAGCGAGCGCAAAGTCGAGAAACCCCACACAGAAGAGGCATATCGGTCGCAAAGTTCTTGTAGGGGCAGTTGGAGTTGCAGGGTCGGCATATGCTGTGGCTATATTGGCAGAATATTTGAGCACCAAGGGGCTCGATCCAAAGAACCACCAGACACGTCGGACTTAGTTTACTGACGGCGTTACCATTTATGATTTGTTCTCTTTTTCTTACTGTAGTTTGTTTATGTGCGGGATGCATTCAGCCATAAGACTGACATAACACGGCGCTCGGGAGTTGAGATACCTTGACATATCAATTTGCTGCATTCTATAGCTATGATTACAATGACATTCCTTTTAAACAGATTTGTTCATCGTCAAACTATCATTTTTGGCGGGTATTTGTAGTGTACAAAGTCCACCTGGACCATTCTTTGTTTTGTCCTTGTGTGTGCCCGAAAGCCGTTCCCAATTACTGCTACAATCTGATGCGTTGTACATCGCGATTGCTCAAGAACCCTCTCGCTCTGAAAACCCAGGGCCTGTGCTGACCTGACCAATCTTGTCCATGTGCATCTCATGCTTCTTCTCCTCGGGACTCCAGCTCTGACGGCGCTGGAACGAGGGTGTCCAGCTATTCGTGTGCTGCATGCATCGGTCGGCAGCAGCCTGGGCAGATGAGGACGTGGGAGCTGCAGATGTCAGCCTGGGGAGAATGACCAGTCCGTGCTTGGGCTCGGTACCTTCTGAGGGAGGGGAGGTGTGGCTCGTGGTAGATATGGCGGTCGGTTGGCGATCCATGGTGAAGAATTGATAGGGATTGATATAGATTCAAGTGATTTTTAGGTGAAATGTTGATGTTGATGTTGATGTTGATGTCGGTGTTGATATTGGGTTATATTTGGTTTGTTGGTAGAGGTTGTTTGGTGGTTGGTATGAATGGTCGTTGCTGTAGCTGTAGCCAAATCAGCGTCAATGTCTTGCAGTAACCACACAAGCACTTACCCTGACAATTATATACTTGCTCCCAACCCCCCAATGATCGAAGGCCAAAAGGCATATTTATAACCCCTCTTCAGCTCAGTCACTACACGAGGGAACGATTGGAAGTGGCGAACATGAGATGGTCTGATGCGCACTGCATAAAAGTGACGCCGAGGCGTCATTCTCTGGGGACTAGAGTTTTAGCTCGGGGGCTCGAGATCGGAGCCTCGGGATAGCATCGTATGTCTTTTTGCGCTGATGGGGGGGTTATACAACGGGATACAGGCGTGATGCCGGGGCGCATATTCGTAATGTTGCAGTTAACCATGCAGTGCTCTCTATTTGGCGTTGGCTTTTGGCTTTCTAGCTTCGTTGTGGGTTATAGTACCGGGTAAAAGGGAAGAGGGTTGGGATACTGTATGTAAGTCTCATTCGCATGTGCTTCGGTATTCTGGGGTACCTCAATTCTCTCCCCGGGTCAAACACATGCCTCGTTCGTTGGTGGAATCATTCTCATCTCACTATTCACGAATTTCCGACTGGTCGTTTGTGCCCGTGTCACATCAGATCATCCACCAACTGCATCACTTCCTCACATGAATGGCTGAGTTTTTGATCAACAGGGGGATATTTCATTGTTTGCTCTCTTACAACATATCATACAGACATAACAAAAGCAAAACGCTTGTCCCTTTCCCATGGCCTATGCCCCAAACAAGCCTCGTCTACTCCGTATATATGCTCTCAGCACAGGCATATCCCTTTTCCCTTTTGTTTTGTTACCCTTCCAACTCCATCATGCAGAAACACTAAGACGCCTTGGGCTATGCAGTTGCAAATGTCGAGAGCAGTCGTGGATAAAAAAAAAAAGGATGCAAACCGGTCGAAATAGAAATGGGGGGTATACAGCAAAATAACAGTCATCCACCGTGAGGTAAAAAATAGAAACAGGAAACTGTTCGAGAAGTGACGTGCAGTCATCTCTCGGAGTGAAGAATGGTATGTACGTGAGAGGGTGAGTTAATCAAGGAGTCTTGGGTCGCTTCCAGTAGTATTGCTATTCTTCTGTGTAAGCTTTGGGTCCATTTTGTGAAGTGTTGGATGTTACAAACCTTGTGTTGCTTGCGGCAAGCGCGGAGGCTGGGCTTGCGAAGCCCGTCGACGACTGCTGCACGACGCTGCTGGTCGTCGTCTTGCTCAGGGATGTAGTAGTACTCGCTCTCGAGGGGCTTGCCAGCGGCGTCCTTGCCCTGACGTTTGATGATGCCAATACAGCATGTGCTCTCGATGACATCGCGGAGATCGTCCTTGGTGAGGTCTCGCTTCTCTTCGGTGGGGAGATGCTGCATAATGGTAGACAGAGGTGTCGAGGACAGACGCGAGAAGGCGAGCTGGTTGATTACATGGTTGCCGACGACAGGGTTGGAGTCAAAAGACATCTTGAACGTCTCGGGAGTAGGAGTAGGGGAGTACTCGCGAGGGGGCGAAGAGAGAGGAGACTCGGTCCTGGCTTGCTGCTTGCGTGGAGAGTGAGGAGCAGAAGGGATCTGGCGAGGAGCAAAGAGATCAGAAGCGATGGTGCTGTGGAGAGGATTAACAGCTCGCTTGACACCCGTAAACACCTTGGGAGACTTGGTCGTTATCGAAGCCAACCGGCAGGAAATGTCGGCGCCAAAGGGTCCGAATGAGTGCACGATGGGGTCGTTCTCCTCGTCAGGGTCGTGGTCCTCGCCATCACTGACCTCACTGGTGAAACTGGCGGTCACGTCAGTGCACATGCTGGCATTGATGCTGCTAGTGTCGAGCCTGTGCGCTGGCAAGTCAATCTCAGCGTCGTCCTCGTAGATTTCAATGTCACGCTGTCCGGGCAGCAGGGCCTGGAGGCGGCGGGAGCTGGACAGGCTGGCAGGCGTGGGACTCTCAGGAGATGTAATACGAGAAGCACGGCGTGGGGGTGACGACTGGAGAATAGCCTGGGCACGAGACTGGCAGGGAGGAGAGTCCCAAATGGTGTCGGAAAGATGGTCAAGAGCCCGCTTGGGCCATTGGACAAGCACGCGAGAGTTCTGCACGTCGATTATGATCTCGGAGCCCTCGGTCTCACTGGTAAAGCTATCGCCCTTGTACAGCTCCCAGGTGCGGCCCTGGCTATGCAACTTGAGGCCATTCCAGCCATTGCAGACGATTTCAATCTTGCTGGGCTCGAGGGAACTCGTGGCAGCAACGAAGCGAGCCTTGACGTGCACGCGAGAGACAAGGCGGTCGGCCGAGATCTGGTAGTGGGACGAGTTGGTGGACCGGCCCATGATCAGCATCTCGCCGTTCTCCGACAGTTCAACGGCGGGGACGGCAGCGAGCGGGGCTCGCTCGGAAGCGGAAGCGGCCCGTTGAGGCGGGGAACTCGACAAGATACCTGTGCTCGACGTCGGAACGGGAGTAGGATACTTGAGATGAGCACGAGATCGAATTGCTCCGGAGCCCGAGCCGAGATTCTGTCGCTTCACGGGTCGAGGCAGGTTTGGAGATGACGAGAGAGGCTCGAAGGGCGGGAGAAGAGTCGTGGCAGAACGCTTGGAACCGGCGAGGGAGCAAGGCTTCATGGCTGGCAACGAAGGCTCGGCGGGGGAGCCCTTTCGTGGTGATAAACCGAGAGAGTCCATTTTTGGTTGTGAGTGGTCTTGATTGTATCGTATCGTGAGCTTGTAGATCGGAGGATCGAGGATCGGACTGGATCGCGTCCAGAAGCGTTCGAGTCAAGACCAGCAACACGCGTTGAGAGAGTAGTGTTGGATCCGGTCCAAATTCGAAGTAAGAAACGAGCGTTCTTCTTTTCCTCCCGTTTTTCCTTCCCTGATCCTTCTCAAATTCTTGCCAGCGAGGGCGTGTTCGTGGTTGAAGATCCAAGTGCTGAGTGGAACGATGACAGCCACGAAAGGCGGTCTAGTTTTTTGGAAGACGAGTCCGGGACGGTTTAAAACATAAATACAGGAGTACAACTGTGTTGACAATGAGGCCCAAAGAGAAGACCAAGCGTTGATTCTTGGAAAGGAGGTAAGGGGGGAAAAGTAACAGGTTGAGGCGAGGAATTGAGTGTGTCTAGTGTGCGTGGTGTGCGTTGATGGTGGGAGGTATTTAAAGAGGTGGACCGCTCGACCAGGGACGCGGGAACGCGGCGAGGTACTTTGCGCGCCCGTGAGGTATTGGCGTTGGCGTTTTTTCGTGCGATCCTATCTACAGTGGTCGATGCGCTGAAGATCAGGCGGTCGAGCGTGGTTTCAGTTGATCGTGCGTAGCGGTTTTAGGTGCTCTACGCGCCTCTGGCCGCGTTGAGTGGTGGGCCCGTGCTGTATCGATAAGGGGGATGACGTTCGCTGGACGCGCTGGGTTATAGTGGCTGCGTGCGGTCCAGGCTGCCCAGGTGGGGACCCTTGCAGGCATGGAGATCAATGTCTCATATTTGCATTAATATGATTCCTCTTTTATTCTTCAGTATATATCGCTTACAATCTCCTCCGTTTGATCAATTGCTTCTTTGTTTTGCGGTAATTGAATGTCGATGGTTTCCATCTGTCTAGTTTTTCGTCTTGCTGGGAGTGCGGGACCGCTGCAGAGCCAGCCTCTTGTTCAACCTCCAAATTCCCAAACACGTCTCCACCAAAGAATCCAACGGAATTGAGCCCCTCTGGGTTCGCGTCTGGTGCCGTCCAGACCAATCCCTTTACCAGAAAGTACATAAAGTGTCTGGCTGGGCTTATTTGCCCTTGTTGCTATTCGATTTTGTGTGTTGTGCTGTGCTGTGGGATATCCACCTCGAATATCCTTTCAGGGTTGCATTGAGTGTCACGTCTTGATGCTTGGAATTTGATATCACAGCTGAGCCATGAGGATCGATGTTGATGCATCGCGTTTATGTATCGAGTGAATGCAAATACAGATGAACTAGAGATGTCATGGAAACCCCGATAACCATCGGATGACCCAATCGGAATTCATTCTTACTGTGTTTGTAAGGTTGCTGTAGTAATCACCATAGCAATTGATGCATTTGAGTTCTTTGGAACGCCTTCGCCCTGATGAAGCACTCAGATTCGCCAACTCATGACGCATTCATCGTATTAAGTAGGACTTCCCCTTAGAAGCAAACCCTACGCCACGGATCTGGCCATAGACAAGGCCGGTTGATCCTTGATTCATGACTTGACCAAGTCTGCCGGAGATACCCTACAACATCATTGATTCATGAGGTAATGCCACATGCAGAGGCTTGACACTGGCATGCTGCAAATGAACACACAACATATTGTCTTCTTTTCCAATAGGTTCTTTTTGTTAGCAATTTTCCCGTTGTCATTTGCAATAGGCTAGGTTGCTACATCCCCACGCAATTCCACGATAGCGTCAATCTTCCGAGGTAAACATCAAGCCGAGTTATGTTTGCGCCTACCTCACGTATGGGAGTTTTTGTGGCAGGCGCTGCACCAAGCAGCTTAAACCGCTCAAGAGTAGCTATTTCTTACTTATTTCCTCCTCTTCATCATGTCCTCATACAGAAAGCTACCATAACATACTTTTCCCCTCAGGGAGTTGCATTTGTCGCACTTAGATGGGTCAACAAGTTTGGTAGAATGAACGGTTGTTCGTACGCACGCCTTGGACTTGGCACTCTTGTAGGCGATGCATATATCGTCGTGCCAGTCCAGGTCAACGCAGTGGCCGCATTTGTGGCAAAGATATCCGATGCTGTAGTGGATGCACATAGTTATGTGAGAGTGTTAGTAGAAGGGAATATTGGTGTTGGACTCAATGTAGATGCTGGCTTTCTTGAAAAGATTGGTATATAATTGAATGGAATTCTCGATCGTTGAGGATTTGGGGATATATACGTTCCTGGCTGTGTGGCTTCACTACTCAATACTATGGTAAGGAGTTCATGTCATTCACGGACTAAGGACTTCATTTGTCACGAGAATGTAACGTGAGTGAGCGCTCACATATCACAGCTTGAAAGGAACGTGAGTAAACTGTTACGCAGAACTTGGGATGATAGTGGTCTCTTATGCTGGGTGTCTGCTGTATATACCTCTACGTGAAGGCAGACTCTCCTCAAAGCATCAGAGAACCTGGCCGCTTTAGTCTAGGAGAAAGAAATACTTAGATAAATTTAGTATAAGCTAAGCCATAGTTTGCCCAATCTTTTTCACAACCTCGGCCAGTCGGTCAAGCTTACTGATACCAGTCTGCCTCAACCCAGCTCTGACATGAGCCAGAAACACCCCCCCTCTCCCCTGTACTGTTATCCCGAGCTCGACCTCAATCAGGGGGATCTACGTGTAGTCCAGTTCAGCTCTGGATCAGTGACGGCGCTAAACACAGGCTTCTCCCATCCCTCAGCGCGATCCTCCTCATCGATCACAGGCGGCATGACACCGTCATTTCTACGCTCCGCAAACTTAACGATAGGGGGATGAGCCAAAGTAGCAGACAGGTCCATGTTGCATGCATCCAAAATATCCTTGTCATTCGCATTGCACTTCTCAACCAGGTCCTCCTTGAAATGGAAAGTAGAAAGTCTCCGAGGCTTATTGATGTAGCTTCGACGAGCAGCCTGGCCGTCAGCATCGCACCACAGGAAACCCTTGCTGTTACCATCATAATTGATCATGAGTTAGGCCATGGACTTCTTCTTGTGGCTGTTGTTCATGACGCTGCTGGCTTGGATGAGGAGGCCGTGGGTGAAGTGACCGACTTCAGCCGCGGACTGTGAGAATGTGTGGATTGGTTCCCTGGGCATGGAACGGAGCAGTCGGACGTCCATTTGCTAAAGACGAAGTTAAAGAATTCCTCACGCTCCTCTTGGCCGTATAGCTCATGATTGGCGTTATCGGACATTGCGGTGTTGCCTTTGTCTTGGTCTACGAAGGCTTGTATCTCTTATAACAAGTACAGTGATGGGCCGGAACGATGGTATCGTGTGGTTGGCAATACAAGCGCACGTTGTGACTTGGGTCAATTTGTCACTGGCAAATCACTGCACGTACAGACACCCGCAGACAGTTTCAATGGTGTGAACTAACATATTAAGTAATTCAATATCTGACTGAATAATTATGGCATATATCATACATCGTGACTGCTCAATTAACCCTCCAAAAGTGTAACCTTGGTCTCCTCCTTGAGATCCCGGCTGCTGAATCCAACACGGATGGTGAACTCGCCCTCGGGAATAACCCACTGCTGAGAGATGATGTCCCAGTAGCTGAGATCACGGCGCATCAGCTCGAAGCTGACACTCTTGCTCTCGCCAGCCTCGAGGAAGACCTTCTCGAAACCACGGAGCTGCTTGGGGGGAGTACCGGCGGGGGTGCTGTCGGGGAAGCTCACGTAGAGCTGGGGAACGGTAGCGCCGTCGACCTTGCCGGTGTTGGAGACGGAGACGGTCACGTTGTAGATGTTCTCCCACAGGGCGGGGTTACCGCCGGGCTGGACTGGGAGGGCCTCGGGGGCAGCGGTGATGTCGTCGGAGAGAGGCTCAGCGGAGATGTCAGAGATCTCGAAGGTGGAGTAAGACAGACCGAAACCGAACTCGTAGTGCACAGAGATGTTCTGAGCATCGAAGTAGCGGTAGTCGATCTGGAGCTTCTCGTTGAACCAAGACTGCCAATCCTCCTTGCCGGTGGTGTTGATGGCGGTGGTGGGAGGGGCGTTGTAGTCGGTGCCGTTGTAGGCGATGGTGTAGGGAAGACGGCCGGAGGGGTTAACATCACCGTAGAGGAGGTCGACGAGGGAGTTGCCGGACTCCTGGCCGGGGAAGTGAGCGGCGAGGATGGCGGTGACGTTGGGGTGGTCGGCCCAAGGGAGAGTGTTGATACCGGAAGAGTGGGTGACGACGACGGTGTTGTTGCAAGACTTGGCGACAGACTCAACCACATCATCACCGTTCCAGTCAACGCTGAGATGCTCACGGTCGGCACCCTCCTCAGCCCAGGTTTTAAGGAAGACAAGGCAGACATCAGGCTGCTTGGGGATCCAGAGGTCAGTGACGTTGGAAGTAGTGATAAGGGTGTTGTTCAACCACTGCTGAACAAGAGAACCATCCTGCTTAGCACGGGCGTTGATAGCAGCGAGGGGAGAGACAAGGTAAGTAAGACGACCGGTTCCAGAACCACCACCGGCAACAAGAGTACCGAACTCGTAGTCATCCTGGTTGAGGAAACCCTGAGTGATTTCGCCAGCATCGTTACCGAAGACAGCAATGGACTTGGGCTTCTTGAGAGGAAGGGCGTTCTTCTTGTTCTTGAGGAGGACGGTAGACTCGGCGCCGTGCTTGCGGATCAAGTCGCCGTGGTTGCCGCGGACGTCACGGTTGCGCTCGCCGGTGAAGTTGAACTCGCGCAGCCATGTATTCCGGGGGGTGAAGGTGTTGAGGTCGGCGCTGGACTCGTCGACAGAGGGGTAGTCCTTGTCCTGGCCGAGCCAGTAGTAGGGGGCCATGATACGCAGGATCATGTCGTCGACACGGTTCTCCTCGAGAGTGCCGTTGGTGACAGCGCGGGTAATGTTGCCACCGAAGAACGAACCGGCCTTGAAGTTGGTTCCATAGGTACCAATACCGCCGGGCCTAAGACTGTCAGTTTGAGATGGTAAAGCAGTAGGAAAATGGACTTACATGTCCATGTCTTGACCGCTGTTGATGGCAGCAACGCCAGAGTGGGTGGCACCCCAGTCGGACATGACATAGCCCTGGAAACCAAGCTCGTCTCTCAGGATACCGTTAAGGACCTTGGAGTTCTGGCAGGCGTAAGAGCCGTTGAGGCGCTGGTAGGCGCACATGAAGCTGGCAGCCTTGGCGTGAGCAGCGTTGGCAAAGGGCCAAAGGTACAGCTCGTGCATGGTTCGGTCGTCCATGTTAGTTGAGATAGCCTCCTCATCGACCTCACCGACGTAGCCGTCCTTGACGAAGGTAGGGTTTCGCATAGTCTCCTGCTCGTTACCGATGAAGTGCTTGGCTGTGGCCTGAACACCGGCGTCTTGGTGGCCGTTGATGGTCTTCTCCATGGCCACACCGGTCAGATAGGGGTCGGGTGAGAAGCCCTCCCAGTTGCGACCAGAGTAGGCAGAACGTCCAAGAGGGCCGGCGACAGGGCCCAGAAGGACGTGAGCGCCCTTGGCCTTGAACTCCTGCCCCAAGGCGAGACCTCGCTGGTAGAGCAGGTTCTTGTCGAAGGAGGCAGCGGCAGAAACGCCAGCGGGGAAGACACTGGCGTAGTCGGCCACTCGAATGGCGAGAGGTCCGTCTTGGAGACAGAGACCGCTGAAGCCGAGACGAGGAATGGCGACGATGTTTCCGACACAGGGACCAGGTGTTCCTGTGACCATATCGGCCTTCTCCTCGAGAGTCAGTTGAGAGACGAACTCTTGGGCCTTGGCAAAGGCATCCTCCCATCCATTTCCAGTGGCATTGTCTGTCAAGTGTTAGTTTAGGGTGATGGTTATAAAGTGAGAAAACATACTGGCAGGGTAAGAAGGCGAGTGGCCGTACTGTCCGAGGATAGTAGTGTTCTTGGGCTGAACCCAGCTGAAGGCGTCCTCGCTGCGATCACCCGCATTATAGGCTTGAGCATTAGCAGTCGCGGCCAACAGGCCAGAGACCAGCACGGATCGAAGACTAGCCATTGTGAGGGAGGCAGAGATGAATGGTGCTCAGTGATGATCTTCATTTTTCCTGCAGACTTTCTTTTGACTTATATACTCCCAGCTCCGGCAGTAGATCACCACATCCCACCCTCCGGAACAGCTGCGTCATGTTTCAAAGCATCAAGTTAGCTTCTGTCCATGCGAGCTAGTAGAAGAGCTGTACGGGTGAAGGACAATGCGGAGTAGCATTGAGGGCCATCGTGTGATGGTATTCCCAGTTTGCCAGCAGGCCGTCCCATCGGCGAACCTCCTCCCACCGGCGTTTTGCCGTGGCCTAGCCTTTTGTTCCAGTAATTCATCCAATTGAAAAGCCCGTTGAATAAACTCTGATTCGATGCTGTCATGATTTGGTGAGAGCCCCAGGTTTGTGCTGGCTAGTCTTGTGATGTAACACAAGAGGCCGGGGAAAGGCGACCCCACGGCCTGGAATAGGGCCGCTATGCGACCGAGCATCCGAAGTTGAACCATGGGCTTGGGATGAGGTTTTTCCCCCAAAGAGTCACCAGTTCATGCCTGCAAGTGCCGGATTATAGTGTCCATTGATGAGTCCCGGGGAGAAAACCGGGGATTCTAGCATTCATGTCTTCTTCTCCGCAATTGAATTCGGCCCTGTTGTGGGCTCGCAATTGTTCATGCGGGGAAGCAAGCAGTTCATGAAGATCGAAATCATACTGGTCTACCAAGGGTGTACCTGGAAAGCCGGTGTTTGTCCCACCGAGCGTTTGGTTCCGCCCTTGTAACTGACTTTGAAGTTTTCCCCCTCCGCAATATCGCGTCCATGTCAATATCGACCCAGTGCGGTGGTCCGGTGACTGACGCCCATGTTACTTTACAGCTGAGTAACTGGGCTGCTGGGATGGTAGAACGTTGCGGTCTGGGGCATTTTAACTTCTTCGGCCCGGAGTTGACACAGTTCAGGCCATCATGACGGTGCAAAACGGCTTCCATCTTGTCTGATAACGTTATTTAGTTCAACACCCCGTTTTTGTCATGCCGTAGCCACGTGAGAACCGAGTCTACTGACAAACATTTTCGTATTGGCCCCATTCTACATCCGCATCTCACACCATCTCAGACTGCCGTATAGAATTGCCGTCTTTATGTGCTCTGATCTTGCATCTGGCATCTTTCATCGGTGTATACTCGGCCACAAGGTCGTAAAGGTGCAAGACTTTGCTCATATGGATTGAGGGCTGTGTGTGTGCAGTCTCGGGTTTATGTCTACATCCGAGAAAAAAGCCAATTGATGCAAGTAAGTCTCGTGGCCGTTGAACTGGGATCCGGGTTGCATTGGAGAAACTAGGTTGGCAGAGAATTGAGGCAGGTTTCCTGACTCGAGTCGCTAGTGCACCTCCACACTTTTGACTCGGAGGTTTGGGCTAACTAAGACAAGAGGGCCGGTAGAGTGCGGAATATCCTAAAAGAGTCTTCTAGTATGGATAGCTTGTCCAGTTGCATGGTTTATCGGTGAGAGCTACAGCACTGATGAACAACATGAGATTCTCTAACGTTACCAGCCAATTGCCCCTCGTGCTGTGGAGTATTCTTCAGCAGGAAAAGGGTAACAGTCTGTGGCAATACACAATAATCGATCCGGGTTTTGAGTGATCACAACTCGACCATAGTACGGCCAGACCGAAATAAATCGATGGTTTTATTTGTAGTTCTAATCCGCATCCATTTACAACCGCCACAGTAATCAAATTCTCGAGATAAACAGTTCAATTGCTAGGAACTAGGAACCGGACGACCACCCCTTCTGGATAATTACAACCTAGGGTAGCCCTTCAACAAACACAATATCCGCCAACCATTTACCATTTACCCCCTCTTAGGTACCGATTAAACAAAGTGCCCGAGCTCCTCCCAGCTCGGCGAACTTAAAAGACTGGGGAAAGCTACCTAGGTCAGGAAAAAGTCCGGGGCTTGAAGGCCCAATCCCAACCCCCGGCCTCCACTTACGCCATTAGAATTAGGCTTAAGCCTTGGCCAGGTTGCAATTCTTACAGTAGGTGTTGGGAATGTACTGAGTCTTGTCAATAGGCTCTGCAAGACATTCTCGATCCTGGGACTGAATACCACCTGCGACAAGATGTTGGTGGATAGGGGGGCAGAAATACATTTGCGAGCCGTAGACGACAAGATGGCGGCAAGTCTCGCAGATAATGGCGGTGCTGGACAACTGACACATCTTGCTGGGTGAGTTTGGCGAGTTCAAAAAGTTGTTTCTGTGGTAGAGAATATAACCCGTGTGTCTGTTGTTTGAGGAAAGTTTGTTGATGAGATAGATGTGGTTGTGGGTTGAAGCTTGGAAGTATCGAGTTATTTATACCGCGACAAAGTGATGGTTTGTGTTCTTGTTCGCGGATACATGACGAAGAAAACAATGAACATGTATTGGCATTAAAGAATTGGAATGTCAGGGACTTTGTAAGTGGGCGAACATACATATTGCTCAAGTGTTCAAAGACTTTGTTCCATCTAAAGCAATGGGAACAAGATTGGAATTGGCTGAAGCGCCACGAACTAAGTACTCTGTATATCTGCGTGACTTGAACAAATACCTTCGTAACATCGAACAACCAAGTTATGTAGTAGTTTTTGCTGCTTTGCATTTCGGACACTCATCCTCGTGAACATAAACAGTATCGTGCCTCACAGCCTTGGCGCACACCCCTGGTTTCTTTTGCCTCACGTGTTCGCACTGGGTTTCTGTCACCGGCATGGAAATGAGGTGCGAACACTTCCTGCAGAGGTATCCAACGCTGGAGATGCTGCACATTGGAGACTTGTGGTTGATTGGTATATTTTCTGAAGATAGGATAGCGGAAGGATAAACTGGTCGAGAAGGGGAAATTTCTAAGAAATGTAGAAAGGACAAGGGATAGACTTTATACTACTTACTACTTAAGCATATATCAAATGCTTATCTGGATAAGTTACACTGAACATCAGTCGATTTAAAGGATAGTTCTGTGTTACTGGTACATCGTCTCACAAACAATTTCAATATCAGTATGATGCCGAAGGTATCACATATTAAACTGTTGAAGAATGTATTCCACTGAAGTACCAGAGCAACTAGCAAAAGCTGTCCTCTAGATTATCTCTCGAAGGCTTGCGCTTCACACCATTTGACCCTTCTTTTTTTTTTTTTTTTTGCCTTACGCACTACGTACACTTGTATTGATGAGTATGAATGGTAGAACTGTTGATCTTCTCGTTCACACAAGCCTTGCCACAATTCCGGGCTAGGTGGCACCACTATGTGGTTTTCCCATTGTCGACGAATTCGCTGCAAATGCGGCAGCGGTACTTTGAAGTACAGAGACGTCGGCGGAGTTGAGTGCCACCGTTGACCTTTTTATCCTATTGTCGGTTTCCAAATGCGTCACACGGTGAAAAGGAAAAGCGTTACTCATAAATAGACATGTGCAATATCTCACGGCCCGTGTACTATAAGAGTGGTATAAGAGTTGATGTTCGAGGTTTCAACTCTGCCCGTGTCCGAGCTTAGAGTCAGTGATACCTCACTGGATAAGCCACATCCAAAATCCAACGAGACTGTGCCTATCTCTTTCCTTTTACAGCCTTGCATGTATTGCATTTCGAGTCACTGACTAGCTCAGTGGATTGGGTGGTGCGCTTTAGACAATGCTTCCCTTTCTTTGCAGCATCACACTTTGCAGTCGCCATCGTAGAGTTGACTAGATTGTTGCATATCCGGCAGACGTATCTAGTATGGTGAGTGACGCACATGGTGAGTAGGGTTAGATCTCTCGTTGACGTGCTAAAATGGTTAGTGAATCTAAGGGATAAGAGTTGGATGGGAGCGTGTTGAAGCACGGTATTGTAGACGGGATTAAAGACACGGGGTCGCAGTTTATATAGCTAGAATCGTGAGAGTTACGAGATTATTCACTCTCCTAGTTGTCCCTTAATAACTTGAACGGTACCGTTAATAATCACTAAGCATATGCCATTCAAAGGTTATCAGACATACGTGATGTGCCGCGTCATTTGTGCATTGTGACCCAGAGCGACAAAGAGTTGGTATCTTATGTAATGTGATCAGGTGAGTCACAGTAAATCTACCTACTACGGTATATAGATAAATGAGGAAAGTTTAGGGAATAATACAATCTGTAGACGCTCCATATCCTGGTAATCAGAACCTCTGAGCTAGAGATGTCCATTGTAGCCTTAATCCAAGCCCGGGATCCACCAATGCCTCATCGCGGTCCGATTGGAACCCGAGAGTGGTTGGACGACTGGATAAAGCCCAGTTAGCGCTCCAGTCCCCTATTACTTGATGTTTTTTTGCAGGAGCATCTTGGCCATCAAGACTTGGTGCTTGCATACATCACATAAGCCGGTATAGAGTAGAATAGTTGGTATTTCTATTTATGTATAGAGAGCCATTCAAACACTCAATCATTCTTCATATTAAGGATACCACGAACAAGGACCCAAGTCCAGTGTTATATCCCTAGCTCATCGATAAGAGGCTTAAAAATTAGTTTCGGCCGTTATGTACGACGCTGACAACCTTTGGTTCAAGAACGGACCCTGACAAAGTGGATATTACCGCCGAACTGTTCTAGACTGTTGATCTTTCTTCTTCTGAATGGTTCTCTTCTTCAAACACTCCTTGCAGCCGGGATAATTGACCTTTTTTGTCGTAGTCACGGTGCTGGGTTTGCATTCATGCGTGCCGGCTTTGGGGCAATCATATTGGCGGTGCTCGGATTTGACGATGTGGCCGCATGCCGAGCAGAGGAATTGGATACTTTGATGAGTGCACATTATGGGAAACGGAGTTATGGTGTGCTATATGCAATGTCTCTAAGTTGAATCGAAGTTGAATATTGATCTAAGAGATGGAGAATCTGAGAAAATATTTATACCCAGAGTCACGGGATGGGCACATTTGACTCACGGACTGTGAAATGATAGGAACTACTGTATTTATTAGATGTAAATGATATCCCGCATGACATGATGGATTTGAGGGCTCTGAGTCGCCACTTGTAACTTCAGGGGCGAGACCGAATCAGTGAGTACATAGTAAGAGAGCCCGAAGCGCTTGAAGACGGATAAGGGTCTGTCAAGTGATACATACCCCTCTATAGAAATGGTAAGAGTCGAATACTTGGTCATTCAAGGCTACATGGTTTGAACGTGAAGTCAGTAGGAGTGCAGTTGCCGATGCCAGCGGATATAGCAAAGGATTGTAATATGCTGTGCTTTGACCGGTTGCAGTGGCGTATCATTTATATGTATTCCGGCCTCACTTTCGAGATTTGATTGCCATCCTTGTTTCTATTTACTTCAGTGATGGTATAGTGTTAACGCGTGAGCACTGTTCACAAATAACGCAAAACCTTCAACTAACGCCCAACAACGGTATTCCCCAGCGCGTATCAATGACCAGGATATAACCCTTCAATACAAGTTTTAAGAAAAATCGCTACATTTGTCGATACTCCTCCGGGAACGCCCAACTCGAAAATTGGACACCAGGAGGCATCGGAGGCTGAGGCTCTGAACAAACCGAACAAATCTCTTCCCTATTCCATATCGTCTCAGAATACTCCTTACCGCATGAGGCGAACCTTCTCTGCAGAGTTTCCTTGGCTCTTTTGCATCTTAGACCGTGCTTCTCGAAGCTTATCCTGTGATTGCAAACCGCACACATATAGTGGATTGTGATGTGGTAGCACATTTGTTTGTGACTTATTATTTTCTCAGGGATCAATGTGGGCTATAGATATTAGCGATTTAGGACGCAGAGTAGTTGAAATGTTTAAGAAAATTGAAGCAGAAGGCTCGAAGCCATATCATGACCTCTTATATATAAACGCTCACGGGGTTTCGTTGAGGTAAATCGTTGAACTATCTCAGATATCCACTGCCAAAGCTATTTGAGAGTTAGAGATCTCCAGCCTGGTGGTCAGATAATCAGAGACAGACCCGAGTTCTGATAGTTTGATTGCTCTGAATAGTCCGATTACAGGAGTGTTACTGAATTGATGTGCCCCTCATTATTCAAACTAACTCTCCCCTTAGTTAGCTTAAGAGTAACCCTGTCCCGTTTTCGATCGTCGGTGGACAACTATGATAACATTCAGAGGTACTGGCAACCACTCCATCGCTGGTGTATCCACAGTAACCCATAGACTTGGAACCAGCCTGAAGCGACTTTTCGCAAACCGCCCCTTCATGTCCGTTAGATGTAGCTCGGGCTGGGTCGAGTGATGTGGATGGGTTGAAGTTTGAGTTGGTTGGAAGTTGAAGAATGGAAAGGCAGGAGAAGCAGACGAGGGGGGGTAACCGGATCAAGCCAGCCGCCTGTTCATCAGCGTCGCGAGGGAAACGCTACAGTGTCAAATGACATTCTAGCAACCGCTTATGGTCGAGGGATCTTGAGAATTGGGTAGCGCCAAAGGGGGTTGTGGTAGATTCGGACCTGTATCTGGTTGGACCATGGGAAGTTAGACGAGGCTTGCCGGGTGCATGTCGTGCTCTTTTTAGCTTCACGAGACTGGCCTAGGTCATGTCTTTTGTGTTGTTGAAATGGCATTTCGAATGCCAGGCCATCCATTTCATAGCAATACTTGGCGAGAGCGCTTGCGTGTTCGAACGGACGGTAGGCTGTGGAACTCGCGAGTGGGGTTGAGGCAGAAGTAGAGGCGTCACGATACGTCAGCTTGTGAGAGTCAAGAGCGGTTGCGATGTTGTAGTCTGGTATTACAACAGGTCATCATTGCATGGGCTCGGGTGGCAGATGTTTCACGAGAGATGGTATCTTGTGCGTCGGTCACTTTTTGGACACACGCCGCAATCGTTCCAGTATCATCCCTTACTGAGTCGATCACAAGCTTATATTCACGTCGGGATTGACGAACGATAAGGAATATTGGAGAAGTATCGCTGCTGAGGAATGTCAGAACGATGCGCGAATCGCAGGGATTAATACAAAGCCTGAAAGTGGGAAGCAGTCGAGGGCTTCTGTGACGCTGGTTCATGTGGTCGTGGTTGATGTGACAGCCTGGTCGCTTCGTTCCGGGCTAAAACTGGCACAGTCAAATATAGTTGAGCTTCAGATACGGGCGGGGATGACAAAGGCAGACGGCCTCATTTTCTGGGATTATAGAGAGTATGTTCGCGGAGGGTTGGAACGTAATGTTTGCAAGCACATTGACCATATCACAGAGCTAAGACATTTCAACTGTGTAAAGTTAGTAGAACTTACCCGGGTTCATTCAAGTGATGTATTATTACATTATCTTGTCTCGGCTCTCTAAGCACCAACGCTTGCACATCGATCTTGGAATTTCAAAGTGCCTTCTTTCAAATCACAGTTTCGCCCCTTCGAATCCGATCCAGACTTGCATCATCAAGCCTCCATACTCCTTTCGTCTGTGAATCCTGTAGTTTCCACTTCGTCCCCTCTGCCAACTGATGAAACACCTTATACTCGTCTCCTGGCATGCTCTTGAAGAGGCTTGGCTGCCACGTCTTCCCTTGTGCCTTCTCATCTCTCCTCTTCTGCCGCTGACACTCCTCCACCTCGTGCTTCGCTACTGATGCGGCTCGATAGTTTCCTTTTTCGAGGGCTGAGATGACATCCTTCCAGGCTCTTCTTGACTCCCGGGGCCCTTGCTTATCCACGGGGTCGATTTTCATCTGCGCGGCCAAGTTCTCTGAGTCGATATTATATGTTTCCACCAATTTTCCCTTATCATCGCTGATCTTCCATCCCTCACTCCACACTCCTGAGAGCTTGTAGCAGGTTTTCTTTGGCGCATCTTTGTGGTATACGCGCGCCTGGAAAGAATTTCGCTTTCCTCTGAATAAGCCTGCCCCGGAGAAATCAATCTCCGAGACATATCCCGAGCTTGATATAATGGTATAAGTGCCGATGATCTCTGGGTACAGACATACAGACAGGAAACCCCGGACAGTGACGTCTGTGAGTGGTACTAAGTAGTCTTCGTCGAATCTGTCGAGATGTATGATGGCGTGCCCTATTTGTCGAATGTTGATGTTGCCGTTGAATGTCATTTCCACTCGTCCGTACCCATCTGCCCTGATCCCGTGCTCTTTGCTTGCAATATGCATCGCGGTAATCGGCGGGTGGTGGCTGACCTGCTCAACCGCCAATTCCGTGCTGCTGTCCTCTTCAGACCAAGACGCAAGGAACAATTCACCAAGGAAAGCATTCAGCGGCTTCTTGATGCTGACACTCGGAGCACCTGCAACGTAGAGCTGGCTTCTCAAACCCGCAAGGAACAGTTGCAGCACGGATAGACTGCGTTTTGCCGGGTCTAGCTCTTTGGTCGGCGCGGTGAAGAGACACGGTCGTTTTGCCCAGCTGCCAGGATTCTCGACGACTGAAGATGGAGCTAGGAAGAATGGCGGAGCTGTGACGTTTGCGAGATCCAGGTCGCTTCTGAGAGTTGAGAGAAACTATGCTGTTAGTTTCGTCCGTCATTAGGATGGCTTTACACACCCCAGCGAGATCAACGAAGCGGCTCCCCATTGACTTTGAGTCGTCATGAATGGTGTGTTGTGTTTTAGATATCGGCTCCATCTTTGAAAAATTGATATTAGTTTACACGAAGTGGTTCAGCACACAAATGAAAAGACAATTAAGTGCTAATGAATCAGTATTTTACAAACACATCTAGTTTTATATTTCTAGTGTTGATTCTTTGACATAACGTCCCCCGAAACTCTCGTCTCATCACATGCTTCAATTGTGTTTCGGACTACTTGATGCTACGTCATGTCGGCCGCCAGCGTTTTAGTATGCATTACGGGAGCTAAATTCATCCGCCAGGCCCAGAATTGCGAAACGGAACAATCGAATGCCGCCGGAAGCTCGAACTGCCGATGCTTAGCCTCAGTTTCATTTCGTTTCTTGAGGCTTGGGACGAATTGTTTCTGTCACGACGCAAAGCTTGTGATTTACTGTTTAAAGCTGACTCTTCGCATTCGGGTACTTATTCAATAACAATCACACTCGTGGTAGCATTAGAGACGAGAGACTTTTCGCAATCGGCAAAGCCATTCGAGGTTGTTCATTGAATTTATACTTTTCAACTTGCGTGCTAGTGTGGTTAGAGTTCAGCCAGTTGCCGTGCGCACCGATCGATTTGATTAATAGAGCGTAGACGACCTGCCCGGAAAGGTCATTATTGTTGATAGTATAGAAGACATTTGGAAGACTTGGGTACCTTTTAGGTTAAAGTCAAGAAAACAAAAATACTTAAGCTTTCGATCTCCAGCTGGTTATGAGATTGAAAACCCGACATTGAAACGCATATCGATTGCACGAAGCACTATATAAGATGGAGGATCCAGTCAGGTGATAGACCGATACATCTCGGCTGAATGAATCCGCCTGTGAACCCTGCACTTCGCCAAGCCGAGCATAGTTCACCAACTCCACCGCCCACGATAGCTGCACCAAGTCTGACGCTTACGAAGCTTTCAGAAAAGCAGCTTGATCTACATTGTCTGTCCATAGGTCATTGAGTCAAGAACCCCATCGTCTAGTGGAATCTCGTGTCATGATCTAGGATCCGCCAAGACTCATGGCTCTTCATCTGCAAGTGACTAACCGCATACTCGAGGGTTCCAGCAGATCCCCAGATTACCCGCTATAATCTCCACGATAGACCTGTGGAGATGAACGGCCTTACTGCAAGGACGTGGGCATGATCATGTGCGTGCGGTGTTTCCCGGCCTGATTAAGCTTATATCAAGGTTGGTCGATAGATCCGGACCTCTGCGTTTGGATTACAGTCGCAGAATATCCGATGAGGCATTCACCGATCAGACACCTACTGGGCGTCATCCTTCTTGCGTCCTCATTTTTAATTGTGTCCTTCATCCAGTCACGCCAATTGTTAGATACACTGAGAATACTGTATCAATGTCTCCCAGCTGTACGGTGCCCACAAGCATCGCCGGGTCTGTTAAACCCCGTGTGGATCAAACCTCGGAGCTTTTCTATCGTCAATGACGTGCATCAATAATGTGGCATTGTATCTGATAACAAAACCATCGAGATAAGCCTCAGTTCTACCCTTTGACTAGATAAGCTTAATCATTGCTGTGATTAATGTCTCAGACGCGTCAATGAATCAAGGGTTTTATTCACACAGCCACCTCCGGAACGAGAGATCTACATTGCTGACTCGTCATTTACGGTCCTAAAGTGCAACTAGATTCAACCAAGTGTGATAACGACGATCATGATAGGCAGTCGCCAAGAGCAGATCCGTTATCGTCTGACGACATTGGTCTGAGAACGACGATTCACATGCCTACCTGAGATAACCGTTGGTCACACCATTGATAAGGTTAGAAATAGACTTAATTTATCATCCCGCGAGATCTGTAGTGAGCCTCAAATTTCCCCATCCGTAACCATGCCCGCTCGGACTCCGTCCAAAAAGGACCACGCGGCGACGCTTACAGCGAAGAGTCTGCGCAACCGCTTGGCGATAACTCTGATATTGGGTTGGAGTAACACAATACAGTATCATCGTGGTAGATCCTCCGAAAGAGCCAACCAGTCACGGAATGTCGCTTTGAGGCTATAGATCCAGCTGAGCCTACCCTGTGGCGGTCAAGTGCCGTGATCCACACTTGCGGGCGGGAAAGGCTGTTTCTTGGCCGATCGGCAGAACTGCATAAGAAATGTTGGGTGACACAACTTGGCAGACACAGTTTGCACGGACGGAGGAAACAAAACATTACACAAGGTTTGGCTGCCTCTTTATCCCTGTTTTCATAGAAGCAACGGTCTTTATCCCTGGTTCATAGAAGCAACGGCCAAGCACAATTTCACAGGCAAAGCAAAAAAAGCCAGGGTGTGTTCCTCATAGTTTAATTACTGGGCTTAACCGAACGGTTGGGTCGTTATCAGGCCGTCACAAGTCCCTGGACCCTAGGTATTTGTCCCCCGATTCAGTTGCGGGCGGAGACAGCCTGCCCCCGGCTTGGCACGTTAGCCTTCACAGCCTCAATGACTGCACTGCAATGTCGCCTCTTCCTCATTAATCTTGTCGCAAACTAAGCTGAAGCAAGGAGGCGTGGGCCCTGGTAGATGCCCGATCTGAGATGTAACACAATCTCAGATCTCAATGCTTGGACGACCAATGAGAATATTTCTTCTCCCTCGTGTCAGCGCCTGATGGTCTACGTCAACTGCCCGACTGCCCCTATTCACTATTGTCTGTGACATGCTAGGCCAATATCGAATCCAACTACCTGCTCATGGTCTACTGCCAGAGACACACTGGTTAGACTACAGAGGCAAACTAGACTGGTTTATTGATCCACCCCAAGACTCAACACCAAGGGTGATCGCCGCTCTTGGGCGCCTTGGCAGACAACACCAATAAGGAATTGCGCGTCTCTGACCAAGTAGCCAAGGTATGCTTAGGATACGGAGTGAGCGGGTCTGTGCTCCATATCACAAAGCCATGCTGTGTATAATGATTCAGAAATCGACAGGGCCGTAGCAAACTCCCAGGTATAAGGATCTGGATACTTCCCCTCCGATTTTATTCTTCACAAATCAAACAAGATGACATCTCTATTTTCTCGAGAAGAGCCCAACCCGGCACTGTGTGTCAAGTATGCTCACTTTGCCTCGCACATGGTACGATGGCAGTTCAAGATCATCTACTGGACGCTGTTTGTGTCTAACCTCTTGGTCCTCTTTATCGCTTCGTGGACGTATATCAGGTATGTTGTTGATGTTTGATTCTTTCGACTCGTCTGACGATAGTAGAGCCCAGGCGGCCCTGGAAAAGCTAGCTCACAACCCCGGCGCTCGAAAGAAACGGTTGCGGCAGTGTGTCTATATGTGCCTAGCATGTGTCTCGGTCTCAACGGTCATTGTCGTCATGGAGGCGTATTCCATCCTAGCTTTGCAGTTCTGCGACGGCGAGGATCTTATCTCTCTCTACTGGTCGACCTGGACTATGATCCAGATTGGATCTTTGATTGCCATGATCGGTATCATCCTTGCACTGGCGCATACCCTTCGCGGACGACAGCATCCGTAAGTTCCCGTCTCCGTGTCACTTCTTCGCTAACAGTCAAGACCATGGGCTCTTGCTCTAGGTACACCCGTTCTCGTCATCGCCGGATTCCTCCACCTGTTCCATGATATCACAAAGAAACGGATCAAGAACCATCGTCGCAAGAACAAGTTTGACGATATGATGGGACCTCCCATGAGTCAAGCGTAAGACACCCAAGGTCACTCAAGAATCCCGCTAACATGTACAGTAACACCATCTCGGTCAACCCGGATGAAGAGTCAGAGCAAGACATCGAGTACAAGGCCGAGGTCCTTGGACTTACATTCGAAGGCGGTCCTATCATTCGGTTTACAGATGCTGTGCCCGACACTCTCCCGGAGCATGCACAGTTGTTGGGATATTGCCCGAAAAGCAAGCCTATCGTGTTTTGTAAGCGCGAGTCTATTCAGTTTTTGATGGATTCCCCAGCACGGGTTCCACGTTCAGCATCCCCAAGCTTTCGCAAGGGTACTTGAAACACAGCGGGTCGTGGCATAAGCTGTCCGGGGCTTGGATGAGCGAGCTCAAAGTTGCTGCAAGGATCTACAAACTACAGGGCTTGGCGTAGGGGCCAAGAAAGGAGGATACGCTTTGACATTATGCTTTGAAATTATGCGGTGTCTTGTTGTCTGAACTAGCAGGCATTGAGTTTCTGGTCTATTTCTTATCTGTTTGGATGGAGTTGGATTTGTAGAATACAGGGCAGGACGGACGGTAGCATGGACGGTCGGAAAAGGCGGTCATAATACCGAATGAGATACCCAAGGACGGATGGATATAAATAATTGAATCATTTTGTTTGATCTATATGAGTCTTACGTGATTGAGAATTGACATGAATGTTATGTGAATACACTGATTCTGGCTGAGATACAGTACTTTTGGTGTTTAGGTGCCGACAACGGAAGGTTCAGTGCTATCGATAGCGGGGCTTAGTGAATGCCCCTCATCGTCATCCGGTTCGGCGAATCTCTTCAGCGGCTTAGTAAATAGCTTTCTAATCAACATCGAATTGAAGGCGAATTGCTTCATCGCTGAATCGCCCTCGACTTCTGTCTCATTTGTTCACCTGAACCTCATCTGGAATACACCCGCACACTCACACACCATGGGCCTCGCAAAGGTCAAACACATCGTCCTGGTATGTCCCTCCCTACCCTACGCTTCTCGACTGACACAACCAGGTCCTGTCAGGCAAAGGAGGAGTGGGAAAATCATCGGTTACTACACAACTGGCCTTGTCGCTTGCATCGGCTGGTCATTCCGTCGGCATTCTCGATGTTGATTTGACAGGCCCTTCAATCCCCCGCATGCTCTCGATTGAAGAGTCCAAGGTCACGCAGGTACCAGGTGGATGGGCGCCGGTATTGGTACACGAAGGCGATGAGTCTCAAGGGTTGGGCAGCCTCCATGCGATGAGTCTGGGGTTTCTCCTCCCAAAGAGAGGCGACGCTGTTGTTTGGAGAGGACCGAAAAAGACCGCTATGATCCGGCAATTTCTCAAAGACGTACTCTGGGATGAAACGGATTTTCTACTCATCGACACACCACCGGGGACAAGTGACGAACACATCTCCCTCGCCGAGACACTGCAAAAGGACGCGACGGCAGGACAGGTCGCGGGCGCAGTGGTGGTTACAACACCCCAAGCCGTAGCCACAGCCGACGTGCGCAAGGAGCTCAACTTTTGCACAAAGACAAACATCCGGGTGCTGGGAGTAGTGGAAAACATGAGCGGTTACGTGTGCCCGCATTGCTCCGAGTGCACCGACATCTTTGGATCGGGAGGAGGAAAATCCATGGCCGAAGAGTTCAATGTTCCATTCCTGGGGTCGGTGCCGATGGACGCACAGTTTATCGCGCTGCTTGAGGAAGGTCGACGGCCTACGTACCCGTCAGGTACAATGGTCAACGGGAAGGATATTTCATCCCCGGAGAGGACAGACGGTGAGGGAAGTTTGGTGGACAAGTACCGGGATTGTTCTCTGTCTCATGTTTTTAAAGATATCACGGACAAGGTCTTGATAAACGTGGCCAGCTGAGGTAGTAACCTAGCCTGTAAGCCAAGATCACGATCCACCCGTCACTGTGCCTCAGCATTGTGTGTGCGTGTGCTTCTGCTTCTCAAGCCACCCGCATGTTACAAGTGAACAAAGGCTGCGCGGCTGCGTCTGGTCTAGACTTTACGACTAAATTCCTGAGCTGCCATGACGAAATGCTGTGGCCAAGTTGCAAGGATTGCAACCCTGCCCCGTTAAACCTTTTCGCCTACCCAGTCACAGGGCTCTTGGATCACCCAATTAAGCCCAGCGTCGGTGGATTTTTGCAGCGAGCGAAAATCTTGCATGCACTCGTCTCCTTTGGGCGTCAACCACGAGAGGAAAAAACCAGGCAAAGGCCCAGAAACCGGGACACCTCTTCCCTCGGGGAGCGCACCCGTTGAGCACTGTACACACCGAGGCCCTGTACCTGGCTTGTGTCCAGAACTGTAACCGCACTGGCCGAGCCGTAGCTGTAACTGGACGTACCTGTACATCCGCGCCTGAAATAGCACCGCCTGATTGAGACCTTAGCACATTGGATCGGAGATGGGATAGAAATTTACGGCTGCCTCACAAAAACAACCCACCAACCCCTCTCAGTAAAAATAAAAAAAGACCCAAAATTCTCTCACCGACTGAGCTGTAGCAAAACAGATATCAGCCGCCAGTTTCGTACGGAGCACAAGAGCTTTGTTTTTGCCCGGATTTTACCTCTCGTGGTACACACACAAGCTTCATCACCTCACGCGACACCTTCGCCGTTGAACTTGGCTGAAGTTCAATGTCGAATAAACGCGTCTAACTTTCTCACACTCGACGGCTCCAAGAGACCGTCACTGACCCTTCCTGGTATCTTTCCTGGGCTTCTATGCGGCCGACGGATCTTCTGCGCTTCCTGTTCTCCCGACCTTCCAAGTATGTTGTCTCGTCCCATCGTCATGATCTCGACTGACATTCCCAGGCCTCGATAGCACCCCCTAACAGCGACAAACAACGATACAACGATACAACTGCCTGCAAAACTCACGCCGACTGTCACAATTCCGTCACAGGAGCGCTTCCACAACCTTCGCGCTCGACCTCCTTAACGTCCCCGAGACGTTAGCCCATCGATCGATTGCTGCTGGCTCCGCCAGCATCTGAACAAGTCCCGTACCTGTGGGCCTACTCTCTCAAACAGACGCCGCATAGTCTGTTTGAGCGGCAGCTAGTGCTCCGCGGACTCTGCCATCTGGGCAAAGAAAACCAATAAACCGCCAAAATGCTGTCCACTTCGGTCCCCAACAACTGCACCTTTTCGCCGGCATCGGCCACTCCTCACCTGACAATCAACCACGATGTGGCCGCCGACCTCGACTCGACCAACGCCTTCGAAGGTCCTGAGAAGCTCCTCGAGGTCTGGTTCGCCCCTAGCCCGACGACTCTTCCTCCTTCTGCTCCCGCCAGTGGCCTGAAGGCTGTTCCTGCTGACACCTGGGTTCCCATGCTTGATATGGTCAACTGCAAGGTCTTGTCTGTTCTTGAGTCTGACAACATGGATGCCTACCTTCTCTCCGAGTCGAGCATGTTCGTCTTTCCTCACAAGATCATCCTGAAGACTTGCGGCACCACCACTCTTCTCCTTGGTCTTCAGCGCATGCTTCACATTGCTGCCAAGTACGGATTCCCCTACCACAATGCCAACTCGGCCGACGACATCCAGGCCGCCGCGACCCCGTACCGCGTCTTCTACAGCCGCAAGAACTTTCTCTTCCCCGACAAGCAGCAGGGCCCCCACCGTAGCTGGAAGCAGGAGGTCAAATACCTCGATGACATGTTTGACGGAGGAAGTGCCTACATGGTGGGCAAGATGAACGGCGACCACTGGTACCTGTACCTCACTTCGCCCAACCAGCAGGCTCTCACGCCTCCTCGCACCCCCGAGTCTGAGTTGGAGATTGAAGGTGCCAAGATCCCTGTTGGAACGTCGTTCAATGCTGTCCCCGGCAGCTACCATGACGAGACTCTCGAGATCCTCATGACGGACCTTGATCCTGAAAACGCCAAGCAGTTCTATCTGTCGCACGCGAGTGCGGTCGCCAGCGACAAGATGGCTGCAGAGGCAAAGGACGCTCGCAAGGAAGCCATCAACAGCCTCGGAGGGCTTGCCGAGAGCGTTGACGAGGTGGACGTCTTCTGCAACGAGGATCCCGACAGCAGCATGCTCGACTCGGTCGAGGCTCTCACCACCGAGGGCCACGCTTTGGGAACTGTCGTTTCGGAGAGTTGCGGCCTCTCCAGCGTCTACCCGACCTCCAAGTACCCCGACGCGCGTGTCGACGCTTATCTCTTCAGCCCTTGTGGCTTCTCTGCCAACGGAGTTGTTCCCCCTCCATCCGGCGGCAAGGGCGAGCATTACTTCACCGTCCACGTCACGCCTGAGCCTCACTGCTCTTTCGCGTCATTCGAGACCAACGTCCCTGGCGGCCAGAGCGGCCGTACCACGACCGAGATCATTGAACACGTTGTCGAAATCTTCAAGCCCGGCCGTTTCAGCGTGACTCTCTTCGAGGCCAAGGCAGCTGCTCACAACCCATACTGCATGGGAGATGATGAACCCAACAACTGGGCTGCCAAGCGTCTGGTTGATCCTGTGCGAGGATACCGACGTGTTGATCGCATTGTTCACGATTTCGAGGACTACGATCTTGTCTTTCGTTTCTATGAACGTGAGGGATGGGCTGGAACTAAGAGTGCCCGTGTTGGAGAGCCTGTTAGTCCTACCAAGTAGGATATTTGGATACTTAGCCAGTTGAGCAGTTTGCACTTAGTCTTTCGTTTTGACATAGTTTGACACTCATTTTGAGACTGATAAATCAACGTTGTCCAATTTTGGAACCTCATTGAACCTATTATTGAACCTTAAACCTTGAACCTTGAACCTTGTTATGCCTGAATTGAGACAATACTGCATGTTTCTGGTCTGCATGCTCAAGCCTCAGTGCATCCGCAGTGGGGCACACCGATAACGATAAGTCGCGCACGTGACCTCAGCCCCGTCAAAAATTTCTGTTGCTTGAATCTGAAGCTTCACCAAAAGCTGCCAACCCAACACCAGCAATCCCGTCAATCACTTTATCACCGCCGCAATGCATCTCATGTACACTCTCGACGCTCAGGGCAACCGCCTGTACACCCTCAAGAAGGTCGCCCAAGGACAAGTCACAAAGTCCGCCCACCCTGCGCGATTCTCCCCCGACGACAAGTGGTCGCGCCAGCGCGTTACCCTCAAGCGACGATTCGAGCTTCTCTTGACTCAGCAGAGTAAGTGGCGCGGACATCACACTTGGGGCACATGCTAACGGTTGCAGAGGAATAAACTCGATAATGTCATAACTGTGGAAGTCGACGAGAAAACTACCGACGGGGAATACTCGACGGATGGCGTTACGGTATCAGGTCATGGGCGTTTAGACAAATGTTCAAAATCAACTTTTTCTACCTAGTGTTTCTTCTTGGAGTTTACGTTACGTCCTGCTCCCACGCGAATTTTTCCACCGCCGCCAGATCGATGCCCTGTTAATATGTCAGGAAGATAATCTTGATCCATAATGTCCTTCTTGCGCTGGCGCTTCTGTTCGGTCTCTGCCCGTGTGAACTCCTTCTGATCCTCCGCCAGAATCAAACTGGTTCCCCAATTGTTCTTTCCACCGGCGTTCTTGGCCAGACGCCCGTTGGACGAGCCGTGAACTGGCTTGGGCACACTGTAGACGTTGCCGCGGTTGTTCCACTGGAAGTTCTTCTTGAGATGTAGTTTGAAGTTGCCGTGCTCGTCGGTGGAGCAGCTGGTGCGGGTGAGTGTAGGCTGGCCGCAAGAAGGACAGAACTGCTTGTCCATTTCCTTTGTGATCTTGAAGCAGCCGTGACACCTCAGGACCCAGTTCTTGAGATGTGTGATGCGGGCGAGGGAGGGAGCGACGAGGTTGAGATTCATTCGGAGGGCGACGTTCTGCATGGCGTAATCGGAGGTGAGGACGGCAGCTTGCAGGGTCTTTTGGACGGGTGTTGAAGGGGCGGCGCCGGTTGTTGCGGCTTGGTGTTTCTTGAGGTTGGAGGGTGTGATCCAGCCGCCTTCGTCGTCGGAAGCTTCCTCTTCGGAGGCTTCTTCGATGGCTTCGATTGACTCATCGACCTTTTCGCCTGAGGTTTGGGGAGCGGTTTCTGAGTCTGCGTCTTGGGTCTTCATAGTCTCATCGGCTTCGGCAGCCTCCGGGGCTGTAGCAGTGTCCTTCGCCTCTGTGACTATGTCCTCAGACTTGGCAGGCTCGCCGGATTCTTCGACTGTAGGCTGCTCCGACTCCCCAGCTGTAGGTTGCTCGCTGGACTCTCCAACCGTAGGCTGCTCAACAGGGTTCTCGATGGTCAGGTTATCGACAGCCTTCTCCAGAGACTCCTCGGCCTTCTCCTTCGTCTCAGACTCAGCAGGTTTGTTTGGCTTTCCGTTGACGCCCTTCTGCCCAGGAGTTTTCCTCAGCCTCCAATCACCACCATTTCGCTCGCACTCCAGTTCATACCCCAGAGCCAAGACGTCAATATCAGGCTTGCTCAGAACTGCCAGATCTCCTGTTCTCCGCGCAAAGTCCCGAATGATCTTTACGCTTGCAGGGTTGGGCGATCGAAGGGTGACGAAGGGGAGAAGAGTCGTCTCTACCCGCGACCGAGTGGCGGCATCTCGAATTTCGGAAATAATGGAGGGGAGGGTGTAGAGCTGTTCGGCTTTCGCGCGGAGGGTGTTGGCGGGAGGGTCGTTCTTGATGAGAGGACCTGTGTCAAGGACAAGGCTGTGGATAGGCTTGTGAGCCGGTGCGTCTGAAGCCATGGTGATGTGTTGACCAAGACTTGTTTGGTGGTTTGGCGATAATTTCTGTGTTCATCGCGGGGCAAAATTTCACGATAAGATAAGATAAGATAAGACATAGGATTGGAAAACTTAGAAATGCACGTGTACCCGCTCTGAGTTTTGATGTAAATTTACTGCTGCTGAAGGGACTGCATATCTGCTACTAACTATGCATTGCCTATGCATGATCACTTGCTGCCAAACCCAGCCATGTCGATCGCGCCATCCTAGTCACCAGTCACCGGCGTCAAAGGGCGTTAACCAACATGCTACTCACAGGGCGTAGACGACATGGAGGGCGCTGGCGCTGGTGGATTAATACTACCTTGTAGGCCTCGGAGGACACTCCGAGAAATGGCTTGACCTCGCGTAAACTTTGTGGCTTTTTTTCTCATGGTGACTCAATCAAGTCTTGTAGACTTAAAGGCGCGTTCTCCTATTGTTGGCCGACTTCGCAGCAGTAAGACATGGATGAATGTGACGTAGAATCTGACAGATGTAACATGACGGTGAGACTTGGGATTTTGAACTTGACTTCGTCAGAGGCGAGTGAATAGAGGATAGACACAGTGAAAAGAGTAACAGCAGAGTAACTGCCCCATCACTCGACTTTTACGTACAGAACCGAGATGCCCCGCTGAACAAAACATCTACAGTGGGTCGTGCTGTGGAGGAATTGGAGATTCGGGGTCGACATGGACATCTACTCTAAAGTTATCAATCGGACAAACGGCCGTAAGCCAGCTCAGCGCCCCCCAGACACTAACCACCCGATCTGAACAAGCTGAGCCCTTCACCTGTCGATTTTCCCGCTGAGAAATCCCTTGACGCCATCGCTGTTTCGAGCGCCCGAGTTCGGATCGGATGTCACCATGCGCCCTACAACTTGTACTTGTCAAGCTATGGGGCATCAACCATCCGTCACAATGGGTCAATCACAACAGGGCGCAGCTGATGCAAGTTGAAAGAATATAAACCCTGGGGGCCGTCAGCTTCAGTTCTGCACTCGATCATCATTAACTACAATGACAATGGCGCTCACTGAAAAGCCCCTCTCGTCCTTCGTTGACGTTCAAGTCACGAAGCTGCCCATGGCCCCTCCGGACTATGAGCATCTCGGCATTCACCGCAATGGCAGTGCCCAGCCTTGGGGAGCTCAAGCATTGGCTTCACTGAAGGGAAAGATGTCCAAGAAACCTGAAGTACGCATCGCTGTCAACGGCCACTTCAACTCAAAGGTCTACACCACCAATTCTGAGATCTCTGGAGAGGTCGTTATCACACCTGCCAGGAACACCCGCTTTGATCACGTTGACATCTCTCTCGACGGATCTAGCCAAACTCGCAGGGATGGACCTGACACGACACACTTGACAACTCATTGCTTCCTTCGACTCGAGATGCCCATCGATGACTCCGACTATCCGGCATCTCGGGTCCTCGAGGCTGGAACCACTTACAGATTCCCCTTCATCTTCAACGTGCCAGCCCATCTCACTTCAAAGGCCTGCACCCACAAGACCGTGTCCGAGGATGTTTGGGAGAAGCACATGTCACTGCCCTCCAGCCTTGGAGGCTGGGATAAAGACGACATGGCTCCTGACATGGCGCGGGTCAGCTACAGCGTCAAAGCCTATGTCCTCACCCGAGCCAAGCACGGCCTCAACATTACTCTCGGCAACTCCCATCCCATCAACCTCATGCCGTCATCTTTTGAGGAGCCTCCGCTCAACATCACCGAAAGAGATGATCTCTACAAGATGGAAAAGTCCAAAAAGGTGCGGAAGAACATATTCTCAGCCTCGCAAGGCCGCATTTCCGCCGTGGCAGCGCAGCCAGCAGCCATTCACCTGAGCAAAGAGGGATACGAGGCCAGCGGGTCTTCTGTTCCTATCAGTTTCACGTTCGAACCATCCTCCGCAGATACAATCCCCCCTCAGATCACCTCTGCATCCGTCAAGATCCAGGCACATACCTGGTTCCGCGACCAACCAATGCAGAACCTACCAACAATGGGATCCCGGGTAGCCAACTTCGGATATCCCTTCTCACTGACACTCCCCAAAACCAAGCCCGAGGTCAAGTGGACGCAAAACGTGGATGTGCGAAGCAACAAGGACTCGCCTGTTTTCCACACTGCCACAGTTGAAGTTCCGTTCGAGCTGCCGACTTCGGATAAGATGTTTGTTCCGACGTTCCACTCTTGCATCATCTCGCGAGCATACACGGTCAAGCTGGTTCTTGAGGGCGATGTTAAGATTGATTTGACAGTTCCAGTTCAAGTGGTTATGGGGACACCTGATATTTGATTGGGTTTGATTTGGCGTTGTGATTCGGGTAATGCTCTAGTTGATCATGAGAGACGAAAAGATATCCAGGCGAGCATTCTACTAATAGTAATCATTTATTCATATCTTCCTGTTGCCTATGTCGATCTATATGAGGTTAATTGGCCTGACTCTTCTGCATGCATTATTTTATCCACAACTCTGAACTTACTAGCTAGTCACGAACCAGATCAGTATGCAAAACCCAATCGTTCTGTCAGCTCACATCAGATACCCTACACCATTTTGCTTAGGCTTGAGGCCACATGCTGGTTCGCTGCGTACACGTGCCGTACTTTGACGCCGATTCTCCGTGATATCAGCTGTTAAAACTGCGTTCACTGTCAGCAAAGAAAAAGTGCTAGTAAAAGATAGAATACTTAGACGGAAACGTTTCTACCTCCATGCATCAAGAGATACAGTAAGAACTAACATCCTCAATTTGTCTAAGCTACCCTGCGTCAGCCGATCAACAGCGGAATGACCTAATTGGGACCCTCCTTGCAAGATACGGCGTAGTGCGACCGGTACTTACGGAGTAAGCCTCTAAGGATGCCAAGACGTCAACTACCGAACCAGCTGAACGACCCAGCTTGACTTGAACCGTGACAATTTCTTCTACACGCCATACACGAGACCTGCCGGGATACCTTATATCGGGGTCGGCCGTTTGCGGAAGCGTGACTCAATTTCCATTAGAAATCAGATAGCATCACAGATCGATGGTTCAGTGGGCCACTGCCAGGTTTTTACTCCACTAGGCGATCAGCATTACGAGAGAAATAACGCCCGGGCCAATACAGACGCGCCGTGACCAATTGGTTCTGTTTCAATGACGGATTGCAATCTGCATCTCTATTTATCAAGATAGGCCTGATAGATAGGCGATGCAGCAAAAGTGATGCATTGATCGTTCTATAAGTGAGGGAACGCCGAATACCGACCCTGAACCAGTGTTTCGTCATTTCAGCGGTACGCGCCGGGGGTGATGACTCGGGGATGGCTTGCTTTATTTGTGCCGTTACTATGTCAGTGGCGCACAGAATTTAAATTCAAATTTACGGCAGTCCACGTTTGCGGCGGCTTTTCTAGCTCTACGGGTGAAGCGTGTTTAATAGTCCAACGTTCCATTTTCTGGCGTTTCCACGTACCAAAATTGAGCGTAAAGTGACTTAACCGCGCCTCGCGTGCGCAGCTTTTCATCAGCGTCAACCGACCCATACATCGTACCACTGAACACGAGCCCTAAATCCCTATTCTGGGCATAATCCCGACTCACAAGCCGTGCGCTATCAACGCCACGGACAAAAACAAAAAAACACTCGTGGCCAATGCTTGGCTCCCCCTGCAAGCTTTATCATCCCCGCCAGCCTCAACCAATTGCC